>NW_019091364.1:3120005-3140855 GCF_001949145.1 Acanthaster planci
CAGTAAAAAAAAACGCGTCCCAAAATATTTTCAAACCTCATTCCAGTCGATTATGGAGTCGGTCCCAGGTTTTGGCAAAATGTGAATGATCGGACAACTTCTCACCTCTCTGCGCTCGCGGGCAAACTCGGACGTGCAATTTTTGTTCAGGTCGTCCACCGTCAGGTGGAGGGTCACGGTTCCCTGTCCCTCTTTAGCCATTAAGATGAAGTCATAAGATGCCGCGTTGGGGTTGGGCGTGCTGGCAGAGATATAAGCCACTGTGCACCCTTGGCTTCCATTCAGACTCAGGGTCAAGCCTTTGCTGGTATAAGCATACTGAAAGTTTTGCTTCTCGTTGCGATCGAGGAAACCGTTAGCTGTTCCGTTTTGGAGCTCAGTTGGCTCTGTTGAATAAAGAACCAAGTAATATTGGTATCTATCTACACTGACTGATCCAGGAGGACTGTGTGCACCAATACTCCCTTCAAAAAAAGTAAAAAGTGTTCTTGAAATACAATGACAGAAAGACAATATTGTTCGTGTGCAAAAAAACTACGGTTTTAAATTTCGAAGCTAAGTATCTATAATTTTGACATTTTGGGGGTAATGTTGTTATAATGCGACAGTTTTTACTGTATACAGATTCAAAAGCAGCAAATCCTTATACATGTAGTTTAATATTACATGGGCTAAAATCGTGTTCTCATCATGTTATTCTTGTAAATGTAACAATTGAGGATCAATGTAAATGACAGCAACTTAGGATGTAATTTGGTTTCAAGAAATTAGAATTATTAATTGAGTTTTACAACTGGCAATGATTACTCACGATCACAAGTGGTGTATTCCAGAGCTGCAGCAATATTGACAATGGCGTCGAAGTCGTTGACGTGGTAAACGTAAGTGTCGTTTGGTTCGTTGGCAATGGCGTTAAGCTCCAACCCTTTTACCGAGGACGTTACCCCGATGGCAAAGATCACAATGCCCATATCTCGCGCCCTCTCCGCTGGCTCCGTAACGTTGTCCTGCGATTTGCCGTCAGTCACGACCACGGCTACGCGGGGGAAACCCCGACTCGGCGGGCGGGCACCGTTTTCCAGTAGGAAGCTCGTGTTACTCATTACATTTAGTGCTGCGCCAGTGTGTGTCCACCCAGCTCGGTAGGTTATGTTTCCAGCAGCCCGCTTGAGCTGGGCTTTTTCAGTGTTGTCCTTTAAGTGGAACTCAATGTGAGGTAAAGTGGAGTACTGGATGACGCCCACGCGGGTCTTATCGGGACCGATGTCAAAGAAGTCGATCATGGTGAGCACGAAATTCTTGGTTGTGTTGAAGTCTACGCTGCCCACGCTTCCAGATCCATCCAAAACGAAAAGCAGATCAAGACCACGTGCATTGCATCCTGGAGACAGTGAGTATCAAATACATAATTCGTAAATACCCGAAACAGCTCGAGTATTCTGATCGATCCAGAGAAGGTGTGTTTGTATTATCATAGAATATTGCCAAAAAGTGTATAAAAACCATTCATAAATACCAAAGACAGTTTTCACATTCCTTGTGATCAATCGCAGCAGAATCACTTCTGAAATATTGTCTTATTACACGTTATACAAAATGGACGCGGAACACGCGAAATCTGAGACAAACCTCGACACATAAAATTTCATAGGGTTGTCTGAAAACGGCGATCAATCAACTGGTTGAGAGCCCAGTCATCTGCTAGCAAAAAATCTGACGCCTAAACATTAATATTATGTGAATATATTCCTAATTCCATACTGTGTTCCATCGGTATTTGGTATGTTATGACATCAAAATGAGTCCCAAATTATTTTACAGTGCAGTGTCTCGTGAAGTTCGTTACTACCTTGACGCAATACGCACCACAGGGACGCCAGTCTTGATAGGAAAGACGCCATATTTCAGCACACTGTACTCTTATCCGGTCTCAAATAAGTATCTGTTGAGTTAGTGGCTTTCAACTTCGCAAGCGAGCAAGATTGTTCCTTGCAATGTGCCTCTCAACATTGGGGTTATCTCCGGTTTTCTTGGCATGGAAAGAATCAGAATATTTCTATTCCTCCATACCCCTGAGGATGGCATGCCAGTCCGTAACAGGTTGCTCCCCAGCTAATACTGTCGTAAGCGGTACCATTTGCACCACCAGGCTGAGAGACGCAAGCAGGGGCCATGTGACTTGCTCAAGGCCACAACATATCGTACTTCGGCTCAGCCCATTATCGTCCCCGTGCGCCGATCTGGTTTTCAGTGTACTGGTATAAGACCAGCCATCAAGGGCACTAGTAAGCGAATCCAACACCTGGTCAAAGAGCAGTCGAATAGTCAAGACGGACAAACAGCTTGGTTGGTGTGTCAGTACTTTTCATTACTTTGAAAACTTCCATCTGAGCAGAGGACTACGTCATCGGGTACAGCACCGATACGATTGATTCCAGAGGTTGTAAGTGCACATCCAAGCGAAAGGAAATCGTCTGTTGTATTTAACACACATTTCAAACATGAGCCTCTCAGAACGATGAGCTAAAGAATGGAGGACAAACGGGACTCAATTCTTTTAATTAAAGGTGAGTCCTATGATTTGCAGATGAGTTGCAAGTCTAGCACTGTGACAGTCGTAAATAAGCCACATTGCCCAAGTTTAAGTAAACCCCTTAACCTTGTCACAGTTGTTTTTCTTTTTCTTTGCTTTATTTTTTTTTATGAGGAATGAACTCCTCTTGGAGCATAAATGGCCCTCCGAATCTTGCCATTCAGATAGTCGTATCTATATTCATAAAGTCAGTTATCTCTTATTTACCAGTTTGTTCCAGTGTCGTGACTTTGAGAATAAAGGTCTCTGCTGTTACCGTTGGTAGTGCGTGGTACTCCCGGAACCAATTGTCAGCTTGAGCCTCCAAAGCCTGCCCCAAATGAGCAAATGCCATAATGTTTCATTCTTTCAAATCATCAGCGTTATGTTCGCTGCTCTCGTATAACACAGGTTGTGGAAAACGTTTCATAATACCGGGGAACCGAGAGACTTTATCACTGAAAGCCCATTGAAAGCCTGTAGGTAAAGGGGTCCCAGATATGGAAAGGAGGTATGGCATTGCACGCTGTGATTGGAACGAAGCAGGCTCTATAAAAATATCATATCTAACAGTAATGACTTTGAACCGGTAAAGGAATAGGCCCTTTAAGGTTTAGTCTGACAAAAATTTGAATGCTCCTTTCGGGAGGAGAGGATTAGGGGGACAATTGGAGGGGGTGGGTTAAAGGGGCACAGTGAATATTATAAAGGCATAATTGTTTTTCATACATAACCTTTTTCAAACTGGCGACAAATTTTTAAAAAAGCCCGTTCAACAAATTGCTCTGAGGATTTTGTGCACTTACCAGTGGGATGACGTTATTTAGGTTGTGAAAGAACAACCGGGCAGCGAGAGCCGAATACAGTGGTTTCCGACAATCTTCCCAAGAAGCACGGCTCCAGCGGATGCAAAAGAGCCTCTCAATGTCATCAAAGATAGAGAGGTGGACTAGCTCGTTCACCATCCGCGTAGTGGCGTCAAAGACAGCTTCGTCCACTCGCCATATTCCTCCGTGGTAGGTCGGGTCGGAGTAGGTGTGAGCTGCCGTGCCATCCTCGGTTTCCACCCAGGCAATACGCCGCAGGAAGCGGTTGTTTGCCCGGAGGTCTTCGTTGACCTCTGCCAACCGGTTCAACTTCGTAATGGTGGCTTCTACGACGGTGGTATTAAACTTGTTGGCCACGACGGTCAAGTCGATTCCCACGCCTCGAATCGGGGGCAGGAAAGCGACAAGCAAAATTGCTGTGGGGAGCACTGATCGAAAAAGGAGCAAGTTTCTATGCTGTTTATAGACTCGACTCAAATGAGCAAGTTCGACATTTGAAAAAGAGTCAGTGTTTGGGAACAAAATACGCGCGTGAGTACAGGCGTATGACTGCTGTGATAGGGCAGACAATCGCGCCCGCGTGCTGCTGTTCCCTAATGACCTCGGACACGCACTTCACCTTGGGCAAGTGCTTTCAGAATACCGAGTTGGAAACAGAGAAAAAGAACAAAAAAACTTAATTTGTCAGATTAACCCACCGATGATAAAAAAACTACACCTCCACTCGCAGTCTATAGCTGCTAGCTTGCACATTCAATGCTCGTAACCTTTTAACCCACCGGAGCATGCAGTGTGCGCTGCGCGTGGTAGCGTAAAGGGGAGGAAGTGTACATGCAAAAGACGACATTGACTCGAGGCCGGACCGTAATCGATGGCCATTGATTGGTGGCTTCTTTTTGTAAACAAAGCCAGCAAACTCCTGTACACTCTAAGTTGTGACTTGGAAATTTCGGTTGAAAGCTCGGCCAGTACGGACACACATGTGATTTTTCTACCTTAGAAAGTCGGAACATTCTCCTTGTGCTTTTTAAAATTGATTTATGTATTCATTGTGGGATATTTCCGTTTCCTTCAGTGATTTGTGGCTCATGGGATACACAACATATTTCTGTAGTAAATGTTCGTTTAAAAGCCGGAGAATCATAAAATTGTATTAAATATACGCCTTCGGTTTATCAGAAATAAACGTCTGAGTGTCAAGATTAAGCGCATTCTTTAGAAATCACTTAAATTGAACAAAATCGTTTTAAATTCACCACTGCAATGGATCTGTGAATCCAGAAATAAATTGGGTTGCTTCAAATCACGTTGTGTCAGAAATATATTGGAAGTGGGGGAATTCCAGCCCAGTTCTTTTTAAGTGAATATAGGCCTACTGCAGTGAAGGTGATAGGCTAAAAAAAAAATGGGAATTCCACATTTCTCAATATGTTAGGAAATACGAGGAAATGGAAAACTCCCAGGGACAAATGGCCTCTTTGAGTCCCAAAACTACTCAAACAGTTCAGTCTGTGTTTATCTTTCACCTTTGGTTCTCCAGAAAGGCTCGTAACTGATCATGTGACTTTGAACCCATTGTGAGCTATCAAAGCGCACACGGTTAGGCTGCTGATAAACCCAATAACATGATACCTGCGCATGACCTTCTTGCTTGGCATAAACTAAAGGCTATTAGGAACACGGATTCAGGACGTTAAAAACTCCATGAATCAAGATTTTTAACAGCATTCCTGAAATCTCAGTTTTTGTGGGTGAATATCACTAGTACCAACGAAAGGCGACCTTTGATGACAGGCATGGACCAAATTAGTCATAATATGTAACTGAATAACCTAATAAGCTCAGAGAACAGTAAATGTTTGTTTATGAGACGTCTATCTCAGTACTTTGTTTTCTGCTTTGTGTCAGTTTTACCTCATGGGGGGGTGTAACCCATGTATTGACCTTTTCTACACAAATACTCGGAAAGCAATGCCTCTAACCCCCCTCCTCTCCCCCTGTCCCTTCCGTTATCTTTCTCTACGTCATATTCTTTTTCTGTTTTCCGATTTTTCAGTTTTGGGAAGTGTGTTATTCCAGATCCGTCAGATTTAGAACTGAATTACTGAAGAATGAGATACGTGGTGTCTCTCCACCTACTGCGTTCTCCATGAATGCTGGTTGGTTTTTCCAATTTGTCCAGTTTTGTGCTCAAGACTTATAGACAGCGTTCAGATCGTAAGATACATCAGGTGTTTTGGCTAGCCAAGTTGATATGGCGCAGATAAGGTGTTGTATGTTCAAATTTCGTTCAGGTCGCCTTCTTTGTGCATATGAATCATTATTCTCTCAAGAATTGACAGCCGGCCTGAGCTAATTTACATCAGATTGACATGGGTTGCTTTCAGTGTCTACTCGGAGCCACTTACCTCCAATAGCCTTCCTTTCCATTTCAAGAATCGAATCTGTGTGTAGCTGCAAAACTACACATGCCTGTCTCCGACAGAATCCAAGCGCGGAAAGATTCAGAACAATAACCAGGGCCAAAGACGGAAGTGATAGAGGGGAAAAATAACGCTGACTTAGCCCTTTTGAAAAGGTAAAGCGTGCCTCTCTCACCTCCTGTTTTCTGACTATGCTCAAAAGCGCTAGGAAAAAAAATTTGGCATTGTTTGCTTGAAGGGAACCACACGGAACGGTTGCACGCTGATTTTTTTCCTGCTCCTGAGTGCAATACTCATTGTATAGGGGCACATACATAGCACAAATAAGTTTTAGTCCATTGTTGATCTGCATTCCATCGTTTTTTGATAAGGAGTCTTATGTTTCATTTTGTGGTGATAGCATGCATTTTCCAACCCCACTGTTTTCATCAGAGAAGATTCTGCAATTTATGTCTTGATCTCACAAAATGAGGCATAAGTAATGTTTTCTAACATCTTTATATTTCATGTCCATTATTTCTAAAGCGTGGTCCAGAGCTCAGGAAGTACTATGCACTAAGCAGAAAGGATTACGACGTAATACGGATAGGTCGTCAGCTTCTGGTGTGTTGCTGTTTTACAAAAAAACAACAACAACAACAACAACAACAACAACAACAACAACAACAAGAATGAAAATACTGCATAATTGTTCATTGTTTACAAATTAAATGTTGGATCTGCGTACATTTATATCATACTTGGAATTTTTTTCGCATTTTACACTCAATATGACTTTATCAATGCTTGTTTTCATTTTTAGATTACAGTACAGGTGCCTGCACCGAGAAGAGCGGCTTCTAGGTTTTAAACCTGCGCTGTAAAGAGGTTGGACTGATATTTTTCCCATTGTTGTTGTAAATATCAGCTTCTCAACCTTGGACAAATTTTCTCCAATATCAGTGTTTGACCAACAGTAATGAAAATTGAGCGACATTGTGGTAACTTTAACCAGGGTTGGGCATTTTCTTTTACAGTTTGAAGCTTTCCTGGTTTGTCAAGTTGATCCAAATTTGTGAATCGTCTTGTAAAAATGTACAGGACAGCAGAAGTGTTTTTGCATTCATTGATCATTTATGAGGGAATGTTTTACCAAATATCCAGCGATACAAGACCTAGAGATTACCTGCAAAGAATCTTTATCATGCTAATTTTTTTCTTTCTAAGTTTAACCATTTTAAAATTAAAATAATCTGAGTATTTCTCTTACACGCATTACAACTAAGTTAAATTTAACACTTATGCGGTACCCACAAACTCTCAATAAAAAAGTATATAGCCGCTGTCATACGCAGTGCAAGAAGCATTTTGAGAACACATGTTTAAACGTAAAACATTTAAGTAATGTTCGCATGAATTTACCTCATTTTTGGTTCAACTGAATGTAATAATCAGTGTTTAGAAAGAAAGAATGTTTAAGATATATTTTTATAATTATTGGATTGTTGAATGTGTATATTGTGTTGCTGCAAATAATCATAAATGATAATAACACCACGCAGAAGCATAAGCTCCAAAATGAAACTAAAGATCTCTAAAGATAAATTGAAAACCTATAAAACTTGAAGTTTTACATCAGACTGCGCAATAAGTGCATGGTACGGATTGTGAAAAAATGGTGCATGAGCAGAATTGTTGCTTCTTTCCATTGCAATGACAATCTGGTCTTTTTTAGTTTGTTTTTTCAAAATTTCAAAGCGAAGTGGCTGGTTCTGAAAAAAAAAGCGTAACTACTCCCATGTGAACTTTATGTCAAAACATTATTGAATGCAGGACAGAGATGATCAAAACGAGAGAAAAGTAGGATCTTTTTTAACACTTGTTAACTCTTAACCCGGCCGGACTTCCACACAGAAAAAGCTCTCACAGTAGAGAAAGATTACGTATACTGTATCCTAGATGCTAGAACTTTAGAATTAGAACTGCTCAATTATAACAATGATTTTCATCATGGCAATGATCAGTATTCATACATTTGCAGTTACAAATAAGTGGTTTAATGTAGCTCTGTGTAGTCATTCTAAGATTCAATCATATCAAATGTGGCGGATGTTAATTTTGAGGCTCATTGTTTAGAAGAGGACTGATTTCAATAACTGAGTTGTAAAGAGAGCTGTCAGACCGACGGCTAAGTAAGCCGCAGCCTTTGTCCCAGACTCTTTTGTGGTGGCCATGTTTCTGGTCATTGTTATAGATGTCGTGACAGGCTCAGTGACATCACCTTCTGTAACCCTCAGCACAAAGTTGTTGGTCTCCTGCAGGCCCTCTATGGTCATATAGACTGTGCCAATTGGGGAGCCATCGTCAGTGTCGTTCTGTCCTGGTGCCTTTGATTCAGAAAAGACAGATTGTGAGAACAACAGAAATGGAAACTTGATCTCGTGGAGATACGTTTTGCGCAGGGTATCAGAAAAGCTCTTCACTTAAAAAGGACAACTTAAAACCTATATTAAATATAATGTAAATATTGTCATGTTATTAGGCAAAGTATTCTATGCAGTCTCCACAGTCAAGGTAGTTGCCTACATCGTAATCGAAGCATAAACGTCAAACATCCACATTTAAGCTCACCTGCCGCCGCATTCGGTCGCCTCCGCCACCCGTCTCGATGGAGAGGTTGCCCTGATTCACAAATTCCTCGGGACCGATGTAGACTTCCACCTTACCCTGCCCCGCCGTTGCCTTCAGAAGGTAGTCGTAAAATGCCTTGTTGGGGTTAGGCGTGGTGGTGGAAATATACATGGCCACGTTGCCCTGATCAGCTTCAATGACGAGGGTAACTCCTTCATTGGAAACGGCCTGCTGTAGGTACTGCGTGTCCCCCTGGACGAGAGTGTTCATGACCACCGGTCCACGGATAGGGGTAGGATCTGTTCATTCCAAAGATAGTTTCAATCAAATGTCAAAGATCCAAAGCAGGTATAACCAAGAAAATGAGAGACAATGAAAAGATTTTGATAACGTCTAAGGGAGAAAAGGGGAAAGAAAATAGGACTTGGAGAAGTCGAATACGTCGATGCGAAATCAGAGATCCCATAACATGATCTGTATAATCGAACATATTTTTGCATCTTTGTTCTCCTCATGAACTATCAGAAATCATGTCCTCAAGTAATAATTTTATTAAGAAGCGACCTTTAAAATCATAGGCGCAAATCCCAGAGGGATGGGGGAATATACCCCCCCACACTTATTGAGGTGGGGGTGGGCTACTGAACCCTCTCCAACCTTTTGTGTTGAACAGTGAAACATACGAGCGTTTCACAATAGGGTGCCTCCAAGAGTTTGCAACGCGTTGGTCATTCACAATGAACCAAATTCCATCGACTATTGGGAATCGCCCGTATAAAAATCGTGAAGATTGTTTTGAACTTCCCAACGACTAAAATGTTTGCATTCACACTAAAAAAGGGAAAACGGTTTTTCACAGCCATGTACATCTTTATCACGCACATTTCCCCTATGTATAATTATGGTACCATCCCACCCTTCCCGCTTTTCAAATTTTCGTGACTGGTAAACCATTCCAACTTTTACCCATCCCCCTAATTTCACGCACAGATTTACACCAATGTTTAAAACATCCCCCATATTTTGGACGTATTTCATAAATAATTAAAATTGTTGGTTATTTCAGGTTCGAGTCACAATGTGATCTCATTAGCTGACGATAAAACTGCCATTTTCGGAAGTGACAAACCAATGAAGACAGCAAAGTTGAAGAAAGCAATATTCAAAGTACCCTTAGAAATGGTCAAAATAGCGTAGGCTCACCATTGCATGTTTTATCTTCGAGAGAGGCCACGATATTGTCAATGGCGTCAAAATTGCTGACGTGAAACACGTAGGTGTCGTTTGGCTTGTTAGCGATGGCATTCAGCTCTTCCACGTTCACATTATCGGTCACCCCGATGGCAAATATAGTGATGCCCTTCTCTCGGGCCCGGTCTGCCGGTACAGCAACGGCCGCAGGTCCCTGCGACCGGCCGTCGGTGATGACGACTGCTGCACGTGTTATCGAATTGAGGTCCGGTCGTGCTCCGTTTTCGACAAGAAAAGCCTGACTTTCCGTGACATTCAGAGCGGAAACTGTTGCCGTTCCCCCACCAATATATGTTATGTTTCTGATCGCTTCCTGTAGAAATGTTTTGTCCGCGTAGGTGTTCAGGTGGAATTCAACCTTAACACTACTGGAATACTGGATGACTGCTACGCGGGTCTGGTCAGCGCCGATCTGAAAGGACTCCGACACATTCGAAACGAAGCTCTTGGTCTTTTCGAAGTTGGACTGTCCGACACTACCTGAGCTATCCAGAACGAAGACAAGGTCTATCTGATTCACAGAACACCCTTAGGGAAAATAATAGCAAAAAATCTATCAGGGGAAAAATACTAGTAAGACTTATGCTAAACCTCGCAGCTGTTGCTATACCTCGTGACTCGGGAAAGCTTTTAGCTTTGTGCCCTTACCTACTGTAAAAGTGTATCGATGTAAGGCGCCTCTTACGTAACTAAGCCTAAAGCTTGTCGAGTCTGGGTACCAGACCCAATGATTCTGACTATTCTCGATGATTCACCGGTCTAGTATTACCCAATGTCCACGTAACCAA
The DNA here is from genome assembly GCF_001949145.1 of Acanthaster planci. Next base: position 3,130,477 of record NW_019091364.1, read on the forward strand.
ATCTGGAGGAATTCCTCCAGTAAGGTCCGGAAATCGCCGAAATATTTCGAACCCTTCCAGTCCACATTCTTCATGTCTGTTCGCATAATGACATTGATGATGGTCGGAAGAGTCGCAATCGGGCCGGGTGAACCGATTGGTGAGGAGTAAAACTGCGTTCATTTGTCGTAAATGTTCTCTAAACTACCAATTCAATTTCGACACAATAAGCTAGGCAAACCTAAAAACGGTGAAGAACTTACAAAATTTCTTTCTCTTCCCCATCTCTTTCTGCATTTAGGCCCCTCTATATTTTATTGGCTTGTTGTACCCCATGCAACACAATATTTTGCTTCCTTCCTACAAACATTTGGAGTTTCTTGTGAGTTTTCAAAGTAACCACCATCATTAAAGGTGGTGAACACAATTGGTCAGACTACCGTATAATCCTGAAATATCTTACTTGAAAGAAAGTACATAATAGTCTCAATCAGTCTGTAAAATATTTCCACACAGAACGCTGTAGTCTCGAGAAAGATGGTCGGCCGACAAGCGCCAATTTCCTTATATGTAGTTTTTGAGATGTGGGAGTTTCCATTAATGAACGGATAAACCTAAAAACAGCTAAAACTATAATGACATTCTTTCCCCCAGAGCACTGTGAGCTGAAATTATAGGAACCTGAGTGCTAGGCGTAAAGTAGAATATAAATAGGATCAGTGTGCAGTTGAATTTTATTTAAAGGAAGGTTTTCTTAAACGGGGAAACATTGCGAATTCAAAATCAACCCTAGCTAATAATGGTATGAACCAAGATTGCGGCTGTTTCCGAACAAGATGATTTTCGTCAACAAAAAGTACTATTTCCACACGTTAATCCTCCCTTGTTTTAAGACTTAGTTTTTTTTTTTAACTTATAATAATTAATGACTCAACTATGAATGGAGTTTAGACTTTCATCGACGAGTGAACTGACATGAAAGTGCTGTTACAAGCACGATCGCGCGCACACTTGGGCACGGAGACGAGTCGACATCTGGGTGAAGTTCTTCCACGAATCCGCAATGATATATTGTCGAGGAAGCGCATTAATCCAAGGTAAACTCACTGATTATTCCTAGTCGTTGAAAACTGCTTCTTTTTTAAGGGAATGAGAACCTGTCATGCTTATTTCCCACCCTGACCCTGCGGACGTTGTTCCCTTGTACTGCGATCGCCCTATAATCCATAGATTTTGCTCAAGACCTACGATTTAAGCGTTGAAAATGCCGCCCTGTTTTTTCGGTTTTTCACAAAGCAGGTGACTCAAACATGAAACAAGTGAGTGGAATGTAAGATGAGGTGAATTTTATTCACCGTAATCAGCCAAACTTATAAAATTACAACAAGAAAACAATGTTGTACACCACCATTTACAGCCTATATGTACATCTAAACATAGGATCCACACAGGACGTGACCCTTGGCATGTTGCGTCATGATCTATTAAACCCGTGGTGATACCTGACCTAAGATTCTATCAAGAGTCGTCAGGGAATCTTTGGTCAGGAAAGCAGAATAAAGCTTTTCCCGAATCTCAAGGTATAGCAACAGTGTCTTTAGCATAGAAAATTCAAATTGCTATGTTCACATGAATGTGAAGAATTTTATTCAGATTTAACTCACAAAAGGCTTGTTTTGTTCAACTCTAAACCACTGTGTTCTTATTCGTTTCTCTGTATTATGCCCCGACGTTTCAGACAACATTTTCCACCACATTAAATACGAAACCAACTCGAAATAATTGAAATGGTTTCCTTTCTTACCCTCACTTTCAAGATCTTCCACCTTTGCAATGAAATCTCCTACCGTATCCGACGGTTGATCGTGATATCTAGTCCTCCAAAGCGTTGCCTGGAGAGTAATTCCCTGCAAGTACATGCATACCACAAACATACCAACTGATCCATGCATGGTCAGCGACATTGCTTTTATTTTGTTGTTAACAGTGAATGGACCTATTTTCCGAACACATCAACCCACATTTTGCATTTATGCAAGGTTATGAAAAAGGAAGTTCACTTCGAGCTCGGTTTCGTCTTGCCCTTCTTTGACCGAATTTTCATCCATGACGTAAACTAGAAATGGCTTCTTTTAAAAGCATGTGGCCATTCATTCTTTCTACCACATTTAATTGGTTTCTCCGACTAAAAAAATTGGAAAGCACATAACTTGATATTAGAACACCTTCAGGCAAACTTGAGTGAACTGTCCCCAATGCAGTTTTTATACCACACAGGGAAAAGTAGAAATTAGTACCTTTTTGGCTTTGTACTTCCCCTTACGCAAACACTTTGAACAAATTATTTTCCTGTGCCTTTCTTTGACGCAAGATCTTTCTTGTGTGCTTCTAGCAAAGACTCTTTGGAAACTATCAGTCCAGTATTGATGAAGGTATCTTCCCAATGCAAAATCGAGTCATAGGAAATTTTGCTAACTTTCCACAAGTGGAAGCTAAATCAGAGTTTACCGAAGAAATATTTGCCCAAAAGTTAACACTATTTTAAACTTACCTGAGGGATATTGGGCTGTATGCTGTGGAAGTACAGTCGTGCGGCGAGTGCCGAATACAGCGGTTTGCGGCAATCTTGCCACGTGGTTCGGCTCCAGTTGATCTGCATCAGTGCTTCAACGTCACTGAAGAGAGAAGCGTATCGCGGATTGTTGTACATGGTCATGGTGAAGTCATAGACGGAGCGATCCACTCGCCAGATTCCCCCGTGGTAGTTCTGATCAGAGTAGGTGAACTGATCGGTGCCGTCGGTGGTTTCAACCCAAGCGATGCGCCGGATGAACCTGTAGTCCGCCCGCAGGTCCCTATTGATCCCGTCCAGGCGGTTGATCCGTCTCACCGTAGCTTCCACTACGGCCACACCAAATGATTCAGGAATTGTAGTAAGGTCCGTTCCCTGGGAACGAGTCGGCTGAGCGAACAAGGTGATAACGCTTGCCACAACAACGAGGCCTGGCAGGGCTTAAAAAGTGAAGTGGGAAAAGATTCAGCCAGGGATGAGTGCAACTCGGGAAAGAGGCAGCCAACCATTCAGCTACCTAACCCTAATTTCCATTTTCAAAATCGATTTAAAGGCGTAGTTAGCCTTTTTGTAGGCTTATGTCAAGGGGTCTTGGTGGTGTACTACTTGCCATTCGCAGGCTACTACTAACGACTTTAGCATACCATCCAACTCGAATCAAGTCTGCCTGTTTCATGCCCTTTATAGCGTCTGCGACCGTCAGCTCACCACCCAGAAACATGGTGGTCGAGTGGTAACGCGTTCTCATAATTAGGAAGGAGGTCGTAGGTTAGAGTTCCATCCTAGTAAATTTGCCCATTTTTCGAATTCAAAGCTTTCGTACAGCGCAGAATAGTTGGGAAAATACAGCTTAAAGGTGCTTTTTTTTGAGTAAGCTCTCTAGAGGAGATAAAGCAACAGTTTCGAAGGGTTTTTGTTGCTGTCATTTGAAGTCCATGGCCTCAAGCGTGTTGGCTTGGGTGCGTTGAACGCTTCACAATGCAACAGGAAAAGCTGACTTTTCTTCTCTTGCCCGACTCTATAAAATAGGCTTTGTGTGAGAAGTGAATAATTATCCAATTTTCAGAAAAATAGTGTCAAAATGATTGCAAGACATTACTAAACTATGCTGAAAGCTCAGCACGGGAAACAAATGCATTTTGACAGCATCGGGGAAAATGTCGGTTGTATAGGGACTCCACCCGACTCTTGAAGGCATACTACTGCGGTGGACAGTGGCGCAAATCTGTGCCCAAAAACGGGGTTGGGGTGGGGATGAGAAAAGGTGGAGAGGATTACTTGCCTGGCCATGGAAATTTGAAAAGCGGGGTAGGGGAATGACACCATGTGACACTATATGAAAGGTCGATGTTTATGATACTGATGTGTATCTGCAATATGCATTTCACGCAGAATCTTACATCGGAACGGCACACAGCTTTTTAAAATTGTTTTTCTTTTTCAATGGGTGATATTAAATGCATTTTAGTCGTTGGGAAGGCCCCAAAAGTTGTTAACAACTTTAATTATCAGCTTTAATTTGTGTTTTACCACAAAAGGTGTGTGTGTGTGTGTGTGTGTTCGGGGGGGGGGAATTCAATAGCCCACCCCCACCTCAAAAATTGTGTGGGGATATATCGCTCATCCCCGGAGACTTACCCCCATGTCAGTAGACAATAGACTATACTTTGTTACTCAACATGGGGAATGGAAATTTCCACAGCATTACGTCAGCAAGTTCCAAATTACTCATTGGTGTTGAGTAACACAAGCAAATGGAAAAATTCTCAGGTATCCGGGTAAAGTGCACAAAGGGATTCCCAAAACTGTGAATGGAAGCCTTATATGGTGGTATTCAAAACGCTCAGTCAGCGTTTTCTTTCACATTCTCCAGAAAAGTGCAGAACTACCCATTTGACATTAACCCATTGTGTGCAAACAAAAACCACGAGGTTAGGCTGCTGATAAATGCAATAGCGCGATACCTGCGAACAAAAGCATGATCGTCTCCCTCGGTGCGAACTACGGCTATTACGAAACACTGATCCAGGACTTAAGAATAGTCCCTTATCAAGAATTTGAAGAGCATTCCTGAAATCTTCATTTTAAGTCTTGGTTGTGGGTGAATATCTTACCAAGTTCACATTATTTCTTTAAAAAGGCAACCTATTAGAAGCATGGACCAAAATAGTTACGTTAAGTAATAAAAATGCCCGCAGTAAAACTGCGCAGTAAACGATTAATTAAAGTCAAGCCTGTTTTCTAGACAAGGGACTTCTACTCAGTACCCTTATCTTGTCCTCTGCCATTTATTAGTTTTACGTCATGGGCGTGTAACCCATGTAATAACCTTTTCCACACATTGTTCGGAAAGCGTTGCGTCCCACTCTCCCCCAGCAGTCTTGCCGATATTTGCTCTCATTCTGGGGAAGTATACCATTCCAAATTCGTCAACTTCAGTACTGAATTACATTAACGCGAAGAAAAAACCCAAACAAACGAAAGAACAAGAAAAAAATCAACATGCAGTCCGTCTAACTATTGCGCGCCCCGTGCATGTTCGTAGCTCTTTCCAAATGTGATCCACTCTGTGAAAATGAGTCATAAGTCGTCAGAGCCACATTTTGAGTTTTCATTTGTATTGGAAAGAGCAAAGTGAGACTTTTGTTTTGACGTATCACTCATTTTGGCATCGTAATGAAAGTGGGTACTCCATAGTGAAAAAACTGTGGATTCCTACTGATTTCGAAAATATGCGAAATTATTCGAAAGGACTTTTAATCCAAAGTGACTTTGGCAACTTAAGACTCATTTTCACAGAGTGGGTCACAAATTGCCAGTGTCTTTGTTCAAGGCTTATAGACATCGTTCAGCTCATTAAATACATAGCCAAGTTGCTACGGCGCAGATAAGGTGTTGCATGTTCAAATTTCGTTCAGGTCAAGCAAACATGATTCACACTACTTAAGTACTGAGTACATGACCATTAACTTGAGCAACGTTGCATAATGGATCATTTTACATTTCATAAATTAGATGACAACAAAGGTTAGCAAGAACGCTTTTGTACACCAACCTATGGAGAGACAAAGAAAACTAAGCAATCTAACATACTAGGACAGACAAATGACAAACAGGACAAAACTAAACCAAGTGTGAGACAATATCGCATTAATAGAGCACAAATCAATATGAGTTAGGAATACCAGCCGAGCAACTGAGTTCCTAGTTTTCTAGCAAACACAGATAAAGGAAGTAATGATTTAAGAGAGAATCATCTAGACCATTCCAGTACAATATACCTTGATGAATAGCATCGTTCTTGGCCAGTGACGTTCTGTTAAATTCGACATACAAGTTTCCTTTCATACTGCTACGAGTATTATAATTATGGATGTTTGATGCTAAAGTAAAACAAGAATGAAAACTTACCTCCAATAGCCGTCTTTTCCATGTCAAGAATCGAATCTGATAAAACTGGCTGCAAAGTAAACCTGCCTTTCTCCGACAGAATCCAAGCGCAAATGACTCAGAAAATAAATCGGGTCGTAGATGGAAGCGGTAGAGGTAAAATTGATGCTCCAGTGGCTCTTTTGTCTCTAACAATGGAGGAAAAAAAACAAATGTTGAAAGGGTATGAGAATTGCTTGGTTACTACAGGAAACCACATAGGACGCTGCTATGCTAAAAAATATAGTATAAGTATAATAATGCATAGGATACATCGATACTTGCTTATGGCTTTCACACTTTCGCACAATTTACAAGGTGTATTATTTCTGATAATAATCATTCACAAGGCCTACACCACAAGCTCGATGGTCTAGTGGGAAGACATTTACAGTGGTAACAAAGCAAGTTCTGGAGTTAAATGTGCTCTCAGCTCACAAACAGCAGGTAGATCACTCTGCGCATATTATACAACTTCTGGTGACTGGTGATCCTTAAAAAAAGATCCAGGGATCCAGGTAATAAAGGTACGATATGCATTATTCATAGCACGTAAGTTATGATTGGCGGATGGAACGCAAATGACTTTCAACATGTGTAGAGTTCACAAACTGCGTTTTCTTATTTAAACATCGGCTAATATCACGTCAACATGTTTTAACGAAAGCTCATAGCTAAAGCACTCACAAAATATCTTCCTATAGCCCGGAACAGCATCCAGAAAGTTGCCTTGAGCGCATACAACCAAAGAAATTGAGCCCTTTTCGATTTTTGTCACGTACCACCACTGTACAGTCAAAATGTATCCCTGCTCGCCTTAGCACTGCGAATTTGGTTTATTTTTCCCTAAACCTGGAAATTTATAGGATAAATGATCAACGAATGGCTGAATATGGAAAGTTAAAAAAAGTAATCGATTTGCGTATTTCAAAGGCATGTTACCACCATTACGGCATTTTCTGTGGAAATTTTCCTACCTCGAGATCGGGACGCCAGTTTTTTTTCAATCATCGGTTGGGTGACGTCATGAATTAAGGGAATATTTCAGTATAAGGATCTATCATTGGTTCCCTTGGAAAGTCGAGGGAAAATAATGAAAAACATACTAAATGAAAACAAAATATCCAAGACCCTCTTGTGATACCTGTTCCTGTGATAACAGCACCCTCCAACAGTGTACTTGGTGTTATGGCTTCTGTCGCTGAAAAACCCCCGAAAGGTCTTCGAACCAAGACTACCTTGTCTACCATCCTACCCACACACGTGGTGCGTGCGGTTTTGGAACCAACCATTTGCATAATAGGGGATAGGTAAGAACGGTACTTGTGGCCGGTGTGATTCGTAGCATACAGTTGATAAATATCCCAGGTACGTTTTGATGTCAATGAACTAGTTTATAATGTGATGCATGTACAGTAGAGCAACCGAGGAAAGTAAATAATATGACAAAACAAAACAATATTACTGGCAAAGCAATATGCTTAGGGGGCCCACTATTTAATGTAAATTTACCGTGCCGGTAAGCGTTCTTCCCAACTATTGTGGGTGCATCCGATCAGATAATACTCTGACAAGGTTACATCCACATAAATAGGCCAGAAATATGTCCGCTGAACTCATTAATACAAGTTATACACTCCAAAATGGTCTATATTAGAGTGTCTTTCGAGCAATAGAACTGGGGAATTGAAGAAATTACGGCACTGAACCTCTGGCCCGGACTCTGGGCTTGCAATTCTGAGTAATTAGGATGCAATCGGGTCCAAAAGGGGAACTACTTCAGCAGTTTTGCAGAGTAGTAATATTTCATCTGGGCTGTTTATTTTCTTGACTTCGCACATGTCGGCAATTTACAAACTTTGAAAGCTCATGTTCAAAAAGCCAGATTATTTTGGACCATCTCATAACCGGAGGGAAGCGAGTCTGCCTTAAAACTCGGCTGTCCCATGCCCGTTTGTTTTCAAAGTTTGCCCATAAAAACTTTCCTGCTCAGTACGAAGTTACTTTTCAACTTAATCTGACCCACGGTTTTGTTGTTGCAGCCATGTGTAATTCAGGGCACACGCTTGCCAGCTCGTCTGTCTATTTAGCAAGGCCGTGAAAAAGTAAACACGCACCTGTCTTGGCCAAAAAAATGGGCGCTGGCTGAGAACAATGTGTTCGAATAATAATTGGTGTCCAAATGTCCGAAAACAGTTACTTAAAGAGAAACATCAACGGCGGTGAAAACAATATGGGCTAATTCTGCGGGTTTTTCAAAAATTGTCCACGTTCGTACCGTTGGTGGCGCCACGCAGAAATGCTTTTTGATACGTACCACCATGGAAACGAAAAACGTCATGACCTAGCAGGAACTGGTTTCATGGATATGTTTTCGTACGCCTGAGCTGCACGATCTAGCTTGACACTTTTTGGGAAAAAATAACACCATAAAAAACACTAAAAACACCTGTAATTTACTGTCAACTTACCAAGCCGTATTTATCTAGCCTTGCAGCGCAGCTCACGGTAGCGCGCACCAGCCACTCGAAATCAAGGCGAAGAGCTACCCCACGCGGTCTAAGAAATATGCAAATCAGCTGAACCAGGACGAACACCTCAGTGCAACCGCCTGCGGAAGCTGTATTGGACGGTGCTCATTATGCTAATGACAAGAGCCGATGTTTTAAATACGCTTTTGGATTGGTTCATTACTACATAGGAAATGCATAATTCAAGTCGAACTGAACACCATTAATTTTACATGGCTATCATGCATGCCAGTTCACGTTGAGGCATCATACATATGTATACTTAGCTGCAACTTGTCACTGCGCACTCATCGCACGCCTGCATCTATTCATATTCACATACGAGGTAGTGCACAAGAAATCTAGCTCAAAAGTAAAGAAAAATATAAGCTTCCGCGGACGGTTGCACGAAGGAGTTCAGCTGATTTGCATACAATTATTTCTTAAACCGCGTGAGGTCGCTCTTCGCCTTGATTTCGAGCGGCAAGTGCACGAGGCCGTGTGCAGCGCTGCGACGAATGACGAACGCCTTGACCAAGGCTATTGTTTATCAAACAATCTTGGTCTCCTGGCACCGCCTCTTTCACCTATTGTGGCCCCACCGTCAGCCCCACCGGGATCCCGATGGATGGCACGACGGTTCAATTAGCGGTAGGGCGCGCGCCTCGGACTTGGGACAGTAACTGTAACAACACACGTGTTACTGTACTACCTGGTACGTGTAATTATGTGCATTGATGTGACTGCGCCGGCTCAGTGCGTACATGCACCAGCTTAAGGAACCGTTTCCACGATGTTACGTCGACGAAACCCTGAAAAAAGCCGTATTCATGAGATGTCAATGAAGCGATGACGACACACTCCTTTCACGAAAGCTAGTCATAGCACTCGTCAGAAACGAGTCTCAAGAGTGAGTTTTTTAAACCAAAAATATGGCTGATACCGGCTTTATATGTGGCACAGATGTCTATAATGGGATCCAAAGCCAGATTTCTCATTTTCTTCCAATCGTCTGGGTTGCTCTTTAAAAGACCCAATAGGACCTGTGAAAACCTGCAATGCAACAATATCGGAAAAATGCAAGCTAGACCACTGAAATCGACATTGACCTACTTGAGGGATCACTGTTTGTAAATTGTGGAAGTACAGTCGAGCAGCGGGTGCCGAGTACAGCGGTCTGCGGCAATCCCGCCAAGTGGTTTTGCTCCAGTTGCTGTCCATCAGTGCTTCGATGTCATCAAAGATGGATGCGTATCGCGGGCTGTACATGGCTACAGCGGAATCATACACGTAGCGGTCCAGTCGCCAGATTCCTCCGTGACAGCTCTGGTCAGAGTAAGTGAACGCCTCGGTGCCGTCTGTGGTTTCCACCCAAGCGATGCGCCGGATGAACCTGTTGTCCGCACGCAGGTTCCTGTTGATCCTGGCCAGGCGGTTGATTCGCCCCACCGTGGCTTCCACGACGCCTGTGCCAAACGACTCAGGCCTGGTAGTCAGGTCCATTCCCAGGCAATGAACCGACTCCGTGAGCAGAAGAGCAACGCCTACCGCCCCGAGAAGATCTGACGGAATAGATTTTTGGAGAGCAAGACTGGGTCAGATTAACTGAAAGTGAAACTTTTTCAACGGGAACCCACCTTTTGAGTGAGAAAGCAGGGAGGAAACGCAAACCAAAATCGCAGAGATGGGGACTTTGCACAGCTGTGCCAAAAATCTGTGTTGGAAATTGGGGGTGATGGTGGATGGGAAAAGATTGGGGGGGGGTGACTCTCCGGCCATGGAAATTCGAAATGCGTGGGGGGGGGTAACCAGTTACATTATAGAGGAATGATGTTCATGGTAAAGATGTACACCTGTTATGTGTATTATAACCTGACAGGTTATATGAA
>NW_019091364.1:3142020-3183492 GCF_001949145.1 Acanthaster planci
GCACACAGTGTTCATCAGCCAAGTTCAGCCAACATGCACTTACCTCTGAGAAGTCCCCTATTAATCGTCGATTTTTTGTCCGGATAACAGACCACACCGTTGTTCAATCCGAGCAATTATCTTTTTTGGAATATACGGAGGTTGAAAAACCAGAGGGCGATATCCGCATTCTTTGATCCACTTGAAAAACTTTAACCACGCCAAGAAAACATTCTTACATTTTGTTTAGATTTACACGTATTGGTTAGATAGCAACTGGTTCCACAACTATTCTTTCGAAGAGTGAATACATTGTATCTCATTTAAGATTTATCATAATAAGATGTTATTGTATCGGATGTTCGCACTCAATTGAAAGGAATGAGCACAACTCAACCAACAGAATGAAAGGAACGCAGAAACCTAGTCTAATAGGTGGAAGTAAACTCAACAAAACTTAATCATTTACACTTCTCCTTTCTGAACACTTGGGCTGGCCGCCAGCGCCGATCGATGCATGCAAAGTAGTAACACAACTTAACACACCAATGTATATCACAGTTAAAACAAACACTATTCACAAGACATAATATGATTACAATATTATAATTTTGCATGTACTTGAAAATGAAAGAGCATGAATAAAACTCCTTTCTGAGTAACAGATAACATTAACAGGAAGTATTGGCCTACTAGGAAAGCGTCGGTCCAGCTTCTGAAGTACTTCAAATCTCGCTCTAAATCAATGATGTGGTTAACCCTTCTGCCAGGTATTCCATGTGCATAGGAAGTGAAAATCTTCGGGGATTGTTCTGTTACTTTTCGTCAATTGTGATTTGCCCCAGTCTTCAGCTTTACACCGCATGCAATTGCCCAATTTTCTTTAATCAGTGCCTTTGATGTAAAGGTTGCATTCACGTACTTTATACTTCTCTGAAAACACTTCTATCTCAGCTAGATATTTAATTTGATGTAATGCATTTAGTCAAGGCGTGAGAGAATACATGTACGTAAAATTTTCCATTGCTCCAAAATAAACAGGAAGAAAAAGAAGCAACTTTAACGGTGCATTTCTTTTGCCTGGGGTGCAACAATATTTTTCTTTTTGTTTTATTTGTTTGAGCTTTTAGTATATGTACGATGTTTCTTACTTTATTTTTAATCTTTTATCATTTTATCCCGGAAATGATTTTGGAAGGACCTAGAGTAATGAGTAGGGAAGCAATTATTATACATGCGATGTGCTGCAACTTAAACACTCCAAATCCAAAAACTTGAAATTGCGTCTAATCCAAATCAAATACTTCCACACAACGGGAAAGGAACTGAAAGGGAAATCAAATTAGCCAAAACATGGCCATTTTAAATTTTTTATCGCTAGGTTTTACAACTCAATTTGTTTTTTAGAGATTATTGGTTTAGTGTTTGGTTTCGAAACTCATCAAGATTTTTTCTTTTAAGAAAAAAAAATATTCCGTTTCTATTCCTGTACCCATACCGGGCACTCGGGATAATTTAGCCGTTTTAATACCATTTGCAGCTAACATGCAGTCTAGAAGAGGGCAGATTTCGTTGCCAGAGCTGACGTCAGCCAAACGCCGATGTACAACGTATATGCAGTCTTAACAGCAACGCATCCATTCGCGGGAGGGGCCGTAGCCGGAATTGGCTCGGTGACGTCACCCTCTGTCACCATCAACAAGAACGCGTTGGTCTCCTGCAGACCCTCTATGGTCAAATAAACCGTGCCGATGGGGGAGCTATCGTCAATGTCATTCCGTCCTGGCGCCTGTAATTGAAATTATAAAAAAGAGGACATGGTTAAAGGACGACAGAAATAGCGGCAGGGAAAGGAAGTAACAAAAAGAAACACAACCCCCCTAAAAAAATAAACAAACAAACCAACAAAGAAAAAAATTGAGGGCAAGAGAAGTGTAAAGTACAGAAACCAAACAAATCTAAAACAAGAACAGCAAACACATAATCAACCTTCTTCTGGACATTATTGAGGTAATAGATGCAACACAAAAACATCAAATTCAAACACAACATCAAAGATAACCACCACCACAACAAAATCTTTACCGTAACAAATTTACATTAATCAAAGGTGCCAAACTTAAACTAGCCCCAACAACACATCTCAACGATTACACGCGTGCACAACCCTGACCAGGCACAACTTCGACAGCGACCACAACAGATCAGCCTGAATCGGCACTTTTCTCAGCTATACAAAGGGATACAAATCTATGGAGGAAGGGCACCGGAGCAGTTTGAACTGCCCGGGCTAGCACATGTGGCAAATTAACGCTTTCCCGCATGGCCGGTATGTCCATAGTCAGAGCGCAGCGAATGCTTGCTATACGCATCACCAGTTTCACAATCACAAGCCCCCTTTCTACCCCATGATCATCGCTGCATTTTTTGCTGATTCCTTCTATGTCCTTCATCCATGCTTTCAACTTGGAATATTAAACTGTATTTTTCTCTGTTTTAGTATTTATGTGCCAAGCGACGACCTAAAGCGAAAGCGAAGTCGTTATTCGGCTGGGCAGTTTTGGCACAACGCAGGCCGCGGCACAACGTTAAAACCCCAATTGCTGTGTCTACAAGCAATTCCTCTCTCTACTTGGCTTGCTGAAAAAATGCGGCAACATTTGTGACCGGAGATACGAGTCGAGCATTTGGACAAACATATTTATGTCAATATTGACGACTGGCGACGTCACTCCAGGGCCACTATATTTCGCAGAAGTTGCCTATTTCAAAGTTTCAAACATCAAAACCTCAGCAACAATCAAAATTCGCTAACCTCTCGCTTTTGGACGCCACCGTGGTTCGTCTCTACTGAGAGGTTTCCCTGATTCAAGAATTCCTCGGGTCCGATGAAGACTTCCACCCTGCCCTGCCCCTCCGTTGCCTCCAGAACGTAGTCGTGAAACGCCTTGTTGGGGTTGGGAGTGGTGATGGAGACGTACATGACCACATTGCCCTGATCAGCTTCGATGGCCAGGGTGACTCCTTCCTCGGGGACGGTCCGCTGCAGGAATTGCGTGTCCCCCCGGAGCAGCGTGTTGTTGACCACTGGTCCACGGATAGGGGCCGGATCTGACTTCAAGAAAATTGATTCAGTTAAATGACAAACATCCCAAACTAGGTATTGGGATAGAAACGAATTTTTCACGATTACAATCTGACATCAGCAATAAAGACACCTGGAGAGAGAAAGGGAGAAGGGGAAATCGGTGGCCATTTCACAGTGGTGATGGAAATAACGTTTTTAAGGAAATGTGCCTGATTGCAGTTCTTCATATTCCTATACACCACCAAACTTATGACAAAAGTGACCGTAACGAACGTTTATGCTTTCCTTCCCAATGAAGACAGTGTTGTTGTTACGTCAGCAATAACAGTAAAAATGATAATAATATATTTATAAAGCGCCAATCCACTTCCACCAAATTCATTAAGTCGTAAGCAGTGAAGATATTTGTGACCAAGAGATGTGAATTTAGAGAGGTTATTATGGGCATCTTTCAGCCAAGTTTCTGTAATAGCCATAACGTCGATCTGGCATCGACGGAAGTTTCTAAAGTATTAGTCGTTTTATTATGCAGAGAACATGTTAAAGTGCACAAGTTAAACGTGTGATCTTTTATCTGATGATCCTGAGTCCGGGGAATTTCCACATGTTTCTCAACTGTCTGTAAAGTCCCACCCTTGAATAATCTTGTTTACCCCTGGTGGTAATACTTATGGAGATACAGTTGTTCATAACCTGTGTTTCCTCCCTTATAGTTCTGCGTCTTCCATCTTGTTTTCCTTGCTGACGTTTGGCGGTGCCCAGATGTTTTATTTGTGATAAAAAGATGGTGAAATAACATATCTCTGTTGAGGTCTTAAGGCCTTCAATGCTGAGATTGAGTTGGCTATACAAGCTTATTCATTCCTTGAACTGATAGATAATGACTCATATTTCTGAACAGAAGAGTGAAAGCTAGACGTTCTGTGATAATGGTCAGGTCCTGCGTTTATCGAAATGTTACCAAAGACTGTTGCATCCAGAGAGCGGTCGTGGCCAGGCACGACATATCATAAATAATCATGTTCTGTCAAATCACATGCTGGAAATTTAGCACAAAGCACTTTTGACGACTTTGGTTGAATTGTAAAGGTCTTCAATCGATGAAATAACGGCCATCTGATACCAACTGTCCAGAACAGGTTGGTCGGTCTGGCATGAACACAGGTGCATGAGACCTGTAGAGAGTTTGCTAAGGAAATCTCACAGCTGATGGAACAAGCTTCTTGGGCAATAATCCAGACGACCAAAATTATTTGTATATATTTCGAGTGATTCATTATTGGTTCTTGTATCCACGTAAAATTGTCCCATACAGTCATGCGTATAGCACAATGTGTAAGGCTATAATGAAGGGGTTGTATTCAGGTTCTGCGAAGCAGGTCACAAATCTCACGAATCCACTTCATAAATCAGTTAAAAATACACACCCACCAGGACGACAGAACATCAAAAATAAAGTAGCAGACAGAAGAATCAGGATGGTAAGAAAAGGAGAAGATAAAACTGGACGAAAATTGTTTCGACAAGAGGTCTAAAAAAAAGTGCTGGCGGCCATTGCAAACAGCGCCCACAGAAAGAGAAACACTGTTTGGTTAAGGTTCTGTTCATGTTCGGACCTGGGGTAGTATTTTTGAAAGTATTTTCTGACTGAACTGTTTGCGTGTGCCGAACAAAGGATCAAGCAGAGACAAGGAGACTTAAGACGGAAAACAGCAGACAGTTTGGCACAGTTTGGAGCCCTGGTAGCTGTAACCGTAAAGATTCTTCCCGAAACGACACCATACGTTTGCATCTAAGTGCTTTCCTTACTGCCAAGCTAAGACCTGAGGTAAAACATGGACTTGCTGTATTGATCAACAAGTGTGGCACACGAAAAAACAATAACCTTCCCAGATCCTCCGATTTAAATATGATTTTACATTCACCCTAGGGGATAGGGTTAAATACAAGACCAAAAGAGACTAACGAGACTAAAGAGACTAACCATTGCATGTTTTCTCTTCAAGAGAGGCAACGATGTTGTCAATGGCGTCAAAATTGCTGACGTGAAACACGTAGGTGTCGTTTGGCTTGTTAGCGATGGCATTCAGCTCTTCCATGTTCACATTGTTGGTCACCCCGATGGCGAATACAGCGATGCCCTTCTCTCGGGCCCGGTCTGCCGGTACAGCGACGGCTGCAGGCCCCTGTGACCGGCCATCTGTGATGACGACTGCTGCGCGGGATACCGCATTGAGGTCAGGTCGTGCTCCGTTCTCTACAAGAAAGGCCTGACTTGCCGTGACATTTAGAGCGGCAACAGTCTGCGTACCACCACCGATGTACTGAATGTTTCCAATTGCCTGCTGTAAAAGTGTTTTGTTTGAGTAAGTGTTCAGGTGGAACTCAATTGTAACACTACTGGAATACTGAATGACTCCAACGCGGGTCCGGTCAGCGCCGATATCGAAGGCGTCCACGACATGCGAAACAAAGTTCTTGGTCTTTTCGAAGTTCTCAGACTTCACGCTCCCTGAGTTGTCCAACACGAAGACAAGGTCTATTTGTTTGACATCACACCCTTCGGGGAAAAATAGCAAGAAAATCTATCACGTAAAAACTACACATGCAAATGCAACCAAATCGACCCCAGCCAGTGACTTAACGGGGTGGGAGGGGGTCGCTTTCTGCGGGGGGGGGCTTAGTGGGTTCGGTTACAGTTCTAAAACTTACTGTCAGCAGAGCCTTTCCTTTTTTAGTATCTGAGCGGGGGCACGGGGGAAGGGCACAGGGCACACTCGACCGAAGGGGCTGTTTCCCCCTCCCTAATTAGGCCACCTGACCCCGCCAAAACAAGCTGCGCTTGCCATCCAATCAACAGACCAACATACCAGACACTTAGGTTCAGACTAACCAACAACCTCTAAGTGTAAAGGGTGACCAACCAACTAATTTGACTACGTTCTTTTAGAAACTTTTACAGCTTTGAGGCTCACAAATAGGACACAGGTGATTTTTAACAATTGCACTGACGTTTAATATGTTCTGACAACTTTCCCTACCAAATCATGCCTTCCATAAAAAAAAACCAATAAAAATACACCCCCCCCAAAAAACCCAAAACATACCAAATTTTGTTCTACTGTGTTATTGCTTCTAGCCCTCAAGAACTACAAGTTAAAGTCAGTCTACAATATATTCATACATTTTTCTATGTGTTACCTTCACTTTCGAGTCCTTCCACTTTGCTGATGAAATTTTCAACAGTATCCGACGGTTGATCGTGATATCTATTCCTCCAAAGCTCGGCCTGAGAGGTCAGTACCTGTTAGCACATGGGAGGTTAAAGTGTCTGGCATGTATGACAGTGATATTACTAAGTGCTAGTAAAGATGGGCAAGTGGAATTATTTGGTCCAATTTGATTTAGTTGTTCTTTCGTCCCTTCCGCATTCATTGGAAATAAGTCTCGTTTTGATGGGCCTTTTTTCTCAAACACAGTTTCTCTGCAACTTTGTAATCTTCTTTAATGCATGTGTGAAACCTCATTTACATTCATATTTGTTGAAATGCGTTAAAAGTGAATTTTTTAAACTTAAAAAATTATCCATGCATTCCTTGATAATTGAAGGCGCTGTTGTCGTGATGTCATCTAGGAAAGACATAGTTCAGTGCATAGGTTTTTCTTTTCAAATTGAACCAAGAATTTACTTACTAAAATGTTTCTGACAATGGGTTAAGGCTTCCTTATTGCTCCATGCTCATAAACAGAAATCTTCAACGAAGACAACATTTAATGCATAAAAATCTGAGGACATACAACCTTGTTTGTGTACAAACAAATTTAACAATGAGGCTTTCCTCCTGGGATGACATCACAATTTTGCTCAGGAATATGGAAATATTGCTTAGCATAAAAACCAAAAAGATAGTAAAACACCCTTTGAAATAGTGATCTATACAAAATTAATTATGAGGTCGACTGAGACACAAAAGTGTATGCTGAAGGTTTGTATTAAAACAAATTGATTGCAACTACCCTTTAAATTTGAAGTAGTTCAGATTTTCCCTCAGAAAAGCTTTTTTCTTAAAAATTACATCTTCAAAACTTACTTGAGGGACATTTGGTTGTAGACTGTGAAAGTACAGTCGAGCAGCGAGTGCCGAATACAGCGGTCTTCGGCAATACTCCCACGTGGTTCGGCTCCAGTTGATGTCCATCAGTGTTTTGATGTCATCAAAGACAGATGCGTATCGCGGGTTGTTGTACATGGCTACGGTGGCATCGTACGCGTAGCGGTCCACTCGCCAGATTCCCCCGTGGTAGCTGTGGTCAGAGTAAGTGAACGCCTCGGTGCCGTCGGTGGTTTCCACCCAAGCGATGCGCCGGATGAATCTGTTGTCTGCCCGCAGGTCGCTGTTGACCCCGACCAGGCGGTTGATCTGTCCCACCGTGGCTTCCACTACAGCCGTACCAAATGATTCAGGAATCGTCGTAAGGTCTGTTCCCTGGGAACGAGTCGGCTGAGTAAACAGGGCGATGACGATTGTCGCAACAATGAGACCTAGGTAGGAGTTATACAGTAAGGTAGGATTCTGTGTGACAGCGTATATTTTAGTTTGGCAGAGACAGAGTGTAAACGCCTGTTTTTAAACTTAATTAATGCTTAGTGTCATCATTAGTAGAACGGCGTTTTGATGTTTCGGTATCGTCAACCATTTGTCTGCTTGAAGATAGTTGCGACCGTGTCTACAGATCTTTTTCACCCACGTGACTGGATTGAGCTAAATGTAAACAACACTACCACGTGTGGACCGCCTTGGCCACGGTTCCTACCGGGAGTTTCAACCACGTGCAAGTGCACGTTCGAACAGTACATGCTTGGCTAATTTATCTTTAACAGGTAGATTACTATCGAAACACTATGCACGTACTACCATCACAACACATAGAGGCCCTGCACGATTGTGACATCACAGCAAAAAGGTCTACACCGCGCGTAATGCGGTAGCGAGGTGCATGTGGTATAATACAGTAGTATTCCCTCAGCTGGGTTAGCTGATGAATTGTTGAAAGATTTAATAGGTAATTAGGATGTTATTGACCACCCATGAATCGTAAGACGATCACGATTTAATCAGGTGCTGTATAAAATATATAAGGGAAACGTCGCAAAACCCGATCGTGTAGACTGACAAACAAACTGAAACAAACGGCGCTCTAAAAGGTCTGATTCGTCAGTTGGCATTAGAGGCTCGTTTGAAGCATCAGAAATCTGAACCAGTGTTAACTTTATGACGTTGGAGCTGAGTGGATGCTGCATATTCCGAGAAAGGCAGTATTCTAGGATATTGGTTTCAAATCTCGATTTCGAACGTTTTAAATTGTGCCCGAATTCGGCGTCCGCGTCCGGGACATGCATGGCTCCATGTATCCACTTCAGCTGCTGGAGACTGTGCTATAAACAACACCTGCACAACAATCCCCATCATTGGATTGGTTGGTCGCTGATTACATGTCACTGATTTATTAGATCTATTCAACGATACCCGTTGGTTAGAACTTCTTTTGACTGGTTTATAAGTGGGAAACAATGTAATGACTTGAACCACTTTACAACAGCAGAGTCCTACAGACGGAAGAGAATTTATCTAGGTCTTATGTAAAACAAAGAAATGAATAGTTCCACATTTTTGCAATGTTAAAAAAAGTAATTCGGTGACACCTCGTCGAATGTCCATCCTCAAAATACTTGCACGCGCCTCTAGCCGAATTAAAAACGAACGACTGACGACTATCAACGCCAATTATTTTTTTAATAATAAATAAAAATACCGATTATCTATATCGCGCACGTATCCACCCAACTGGTTGCTCAAGGCGCATTATTACTATCCATGCACAGTGGGCTCACTACAACTGAACATCTCAGCTCGATCCCTGAGGAGTATACTAGCTGAAGCTGCCCTATCTGGCGCACATGATTAATATAACCAGATCTTCCGTCACAGGTACTCATTTACTCCTGCGTCTTTGGACACATCGTTTGGAATTGCCTCCCTCCATTGCTTTTTTTTTTGTTCAAAATGACACCTTGCCTGACAGAATTATTCCGCACGGAGCTGGTAACATACCCCTCTTTTAACCCAAGAACGATTTTCCACAATTTCGTCAGTTAGTTTATGAATAGCCGCAACTGCAGGACGGTATAGGCCTACCTTTAATAAGGGGAGTATTTCAATGTCTGTCACCCACACATCTATGGAAATTGACCCAGTTGGCATGGAGACTGTACGGGGCCAACCGCTTGCCGTGGGCAAGAAGATCAGGCTATACAGACTCGTGTTTGAGGGCATGATGTTTTATTTACACTTGGCAAGGGAACTCAAAACGGCAGGGGGATTTCCGTGATTTGTGAATACACGTCCGCCACTTGGTCGGTGGGCCGTAAGGAAGCCGCATTCGTTTTTTGATTTCCCCCTCCCCCTCTCCCCACAAACCCCTCACCAAAAGCTGGATCAGCCGCTGGGTAGTTCACAGTGCAAAAACACCCATTCTGTAACTACTAACCGCTGATTATCAACGAGGATTTCACAGCAAAATACTAAAGTATCATCGAATTATGTCATATGGGTGCGAAGCTATATAGCTAAAACCAAGTCGACAACGTTTACTGAAGTGGGGTGTTTTCCCTTAAATAAAACTAACTCCAAGGCCTAAATTTTGGGCAGTAAGTTTAACATTTTGATTGATTCTTTTGATCTCGGAAAAACTAAAACAAGGACACAAAAAGCTCTTCGTTTAATTAAACTTGCTAGTTGCCCCAAACGTCCCATCCAAGCTTCTAAGAATGAAAAAAGTACCTAACACGAAGTGTACTTACCGATGCGTAACGTTACAGGCATTTTGTTGAGTTGGTGCAGGGGATCACACTATTATGTTGCGTTCCACAGTCCTATCGGTGTCAAAACCGCCGCTCATCCAACTCACAGTAAATTAAGGCTGTGAAAAAGAATATGTACCGGTCCAGCACTTATACAAATGCCAGTTACGTTTCCCCTTCAGCAAAAGTTAGTGACAAATCAGTTCGTATTCGAAAGCTCAGAGTGAGGGTTGAATGGCGGATTTTTCTTTTAACACGCACAGAGTCTGTACACACACACACTGAATACTTGCGTGAGAAAATTACAACCTCCAATAGAGAGAGATGTCGACTCCTTTCACTCAGCAGTTGACTTAGGCCTTCACTAAGCACCCGTGTTTCTCCCAGTCACCTAGAAAAGGGCTGGAAAGAAGAACATTTTCCCTTCAATAGTCTTCGTTTCTTTGGATACAGTCACAGACTTTCCAAATATTGGAAAATCTCTCAAGAAGACAAGTATATTTGAGCAACCAGAGAAAACACAACAAGTACCTCTTTCCTGCGGCTACGCTGAGGCTGTTCTGAAACATAAATCTTGCGTGTGGGGTCACAAAACACAGCAACACCTATAACATGCCATCATCAAAAGCAAACATTTCTGGAAGAGAGGTCGGGTAAATGATGGAACGGTAGGGTGGCAAGTACCCGGGGGTGATTTTAACTCAGCACTGACAGCTTGTTTTGTGCAGTTATAGACTGTATTTGTGGACATTGAAATTCTCCCTCTCAGGAGAAACAGATAGAAAACAAACACAAGCATGGACAGTATTACAACAAAATAACGTGTTCAAATAATCTCCCTGGTCCTAGTATGGGATAAATTCTCAACTCTCTATATTTTTTAAATGGGAATGGACCTTATGCAAACATCTTACAGTCTAAGTTTTCAATTTTGAGGAAGAGGTAATTGAAGGCCTTCGGCACACATTTTTCAGGTGAAGTGTTTTTTTATCTCAGGCATCTGCCCGTTTCTTTTAAAAACCGATTCGAAGTTTTACATTTTGGTTGCTCACCCATGACTCATCCGTTCCAGAGCCTATTAAGCTAGGCCACTCTAGGGGTGCAAACTAAGAACGGTGAAATAATTCCAAATTCCCGCCAAACGGATTTTATCACATTTCCAAATATTTTTTGTAAGTATTTAGCAAGACTCGTGTATTTAGCAAGATTCGTGTGAACTTCGTCTTATCATATACTGCCCATACAGATACGTGTACAGAGATATAAATTGGTCACGTTGATGTTCGAGTCTATGCTCATATGCATAATGGGAATATCAAGTTACTTTATTTTCTCTCTCGCCGAAGAGCTCACTCGTGTTAATTTTTGTCTGCTAGTATTTTTCTATAGCATCCATCCATGCATGAAACAGCTTAAGTTTATTTGCATTACCATCCCTCTGTTATAAATCATATTAGCACAAATAAATAAAAAGAGAACCGCGCCTAATTAGAGATGGGGAACAGGCCATTAAAGGCGCAGATCCGGGGGGGGGCCGAATCCCTCCCCTTTGCTAAGACAAAAAACCTAAGACAAGGTAAACAAAAACGGGGAAAATAATAAACGAAGCAAAGTAAATCTAATATCAAGATAGCATAGGCCTACCGTAGATTCTTCGTATGTATTTACCAATGCTATTGTAAACAATTTTGTTTTGTATGTCAGGAAACGTTCCAGCATCGTTTCCGCTTGTCCGCAAAAATGAGACATTTAAAAATCCCCAGCCCGATCCCCTAGAAACATTCCTGGATCCGCCCCTGCAATTTGTAGTACTGACGTGCTCTCAGAGGTTTAAAGTGACAATGTAACCTATTTTTACGAAAATGTCTATCCTCGAAATGCACTTAGCATCAAATGTCAATTTTTATCTCCAATGTTCCAAAGGATGTTTTGGGTCTTGTCGTTTTCTAGAGAATGCCCTGTTACGTTTTAATTTTCTTATTTGCTTTTTCTTATTTATTGTTTTATTTCTTTTGCGACCATCCAATGTGTCAGATGAGGTGCTCTGGCGATTCTGGCATTTGATTGCCTTCTTGGAATTGCCCAAATCAGAGTATCCTCAGCAAATATGACCTGTTAATTTTACAAAATGCGCGTAAAGTCTAAAACTGATATGAAAAAGAAATAAATAATTGACAAAAATCGTTTTGATTCAATATGTAAGATTACATTGGTTGTGATAGTGCAATGTGAATAAACTTACATTCCATCGAAACATATGCGTGTTGATAAGTGTCAACAGTAAATCCAAACAAGCTGATATTTTCACTTTGCCATAATATAATTTAATATCAATAATTCCCATGTGACCTGCTCTGACAGTTCCAAATTACTTGAAACATCAAACCTTTTCCAATTATCCATGCAATGAGCCCATTTCATTGAGCTGAGGTATCTCCGCATGTCACCCTTTTCAGAGTTTTTGTTTGGGTTTTTATTGCTTTTTTGCTCGCCTGTGTGAGGCAAGAATAGAGCTTTCAAAGAAAGTGCGCAGCTGTCAGTGTCATGCAAACTCTCAGTAGACCCCAGGAGTGTGACGAGCATAATCCTAGCAGCTCATGTAGAATCAGGATACTGTGTATATGCCTTACCTTTGTTTTACTTGAAAATATATTTCCTGCTGAAATGAAGTGTACGTACTGGCGGATAAACCCTTTGTGTGAACGTATAACATACGCGTGTAGTAACCTAAAGACCTACGGACGGACGCAAAAGGCGAGGCCCACTGAAAAATGACGACGTGCACGCAAGCCACTGGTTTATGCGTGTCTAATGGGGGCGCACCACAATCGGGCCGTGCTTGCATGGGAGAGGGCAGCAAAGTTACACTGCAGGTACTTTTAATTTTTACCTTAAAATTCTAAACATGGTAACATGCTCCCATGTAGTATGGACATTCCTTTATTTCTCTGTAGTTAGGAGCCCTCAGAGAAATGCTCCTTTTTCTCCCGCTAGGATAATTTGTTCCAGCTGGATTTGTGATGATAGTTATTGAAATGTTTCTCTTCACTCTGCCACAGATAACCCTGACCCCCAAATACCTCAGGATTTGTCTTTCAGGGGAAAATACTGCATTGATGACGTGCAACGTGTGTCCTGACTCACCCATCTTGCAACCCTGCTTTAGGTGGACCTTTTTATGTGCGGAGGTCAACACTGTCACGGTGTACGTGAGTGCCTGAATGCACTCACCCCCTTTTACCGTTGCATACCTAGTGTGGCCATTCCTCTGTGCATTTGAAGTGATCAGTCTCAATGAAAATACCCATTTTATTTGTAGAGAGGCTGATAGTCATTGAAAGATTCCTTGACTATTGTTGTTGCGTTTGACTCCACGATGCACCTGAGCCTCCGAGTCGTTTTCAGAGAGGGGTAACGTTGCCGTGTGCGAATCCGGGCAAGTCCACACAGTGCCTTAATTCACTGTGTTGTTTGGACATCTTGAATTTCCAGGTCCACACAAGGGACTTCATCAGGTATGTGTACACAACGTTTACGTGGTGATATCGAGGACAGCCCATTTGTTCTAACGATTCCTCTTCGTGACAGCAGGTCCCATTTGCTTTTAGATTCGAGGTCGTTATATGGATTGATATTCTGTGCCCATCCTACTAATTAATAGCCGCAGTTTCCAGGACCGAATCAAGTGTTCCGCACAGTCCCACAACCAAGGTCCTCCAACTGGAGATTGGGATCTAAGATTATATTTGAGTTAGTTGTTTGAGATGTAGGCGTATAATATATTTTTCCCGAAAACAAATAATTGAAAACATCTGGGGTAGCTCAAGCCCCTGTCCCCATGTCCCCCTGGGGGCTGCGCCAGTAGTTCCGTAGGCACGACTCCCACCTTGGCACTAACATCCCAATTTCATAGCCCCAATAATGCTAAGCTGTTTCTGTATAAAAATATAGCTAACATGAAGCTTTCATAAAGTCGAAGGTTAACGCTGAAACCCCTAAAAGGGGGGTGCTTTTGTTTTATAGCCCCTCAATATTTCGTAGGCCCTAGAGACAGTACATTACATGGCAGTTGTACATCTACTGTGCCACCAGGATAATCTCGAATAATGTCTCTCTCCCTCTGCCCGCGATTTACATTTTGCGCAGTATTCTGCATTCAGTAGCAACCAAGCAGAGGAACAGTTACCTACAAATATAACAATAATTGACCAACGTCAAATAAAGAACAAAATCACCATTACAGATTTTTTCCTCTACCTTTTTAAAATCTAGTTAATATCTCAGACTGGTGGTATTCCCTGATTATAAGATACACCTCGTCACCCAAAGTCGATTTAAAATGTTGGAAGGTGCGTGGAGTTGACCATTACAAGAATAAAAATCACTCCAGCAGGTAAAATATCTTGATTACAAGCAATAAAGTACATACAGATGTACACATTTATAATATACGCTTATATAAAATATAAAGTGCTCAGTTTGCACTTCCTTTGACACACTTTTTGTAAATATCGCATGAAATTGACGTAGTTGTAACTATCAGAGTCTTGAGGATTCCCTCACTCCTATTGGTTATGTATAAATTAAATCCACTCGTCAAAAGAGGTCATTCACAGTGCAGTGCGCCACCGATGGTTTGTTATGGCGAGGCCTTTTGCAGTGCATTGTGGGACAAACAGTCGCCAAAGCCTCATTCACTAACTGCACTGTGCCCTGAAAACTTGATTTTTTTCTCGAATGTTGGTTTATTAGCTGAAGAATGAGTGTTAGGTAGTCAAAATTATGGTTTTGTGTGGTTGACGGAACGCCTCAATCAATCACATATCCCCAAATTATGTACGAAGTGCACTTTATCGCAGCAGCGTGTCGAACGTGAACCTGCAAGTGACCTGTCTTCCGCGAACTCTTGGTGGCGCGCTGTATAGTGAATCACCCGTATTAGCGACAAAGTGGATAGCCACAAAGCAACACGTCTGAAAATGGATTTCTCTAGCCCTAGAATGAAAACAGTGACAAGTCCAGCTACACTATCATATTTTTGACTAAGCACTATATATTTTTTCTATTCATTTTTCACAACTTATATTTGATGTCAATTTCAGCTCGTTTAATTTCAGAGATGCCTTTCCAGCCGTTCAGGTCAATATGACTGACTTCAGTTTAGCGTATAATTGAATACACGAATAAAGAATATGGTATACACTCCATGTGTCACCTTCAATTTCTTTAAACCAGGGGTACATGTAGGCCTATGCACGGTAGTATAATTTATCACTAGTTACTTTTACTTAACTTCTTAATTTAAAGAAGATATCAATCTTGTAGCTTTTCGTATCCGTACCGTATCGACCTAATGATGAGAAACAGCACAGACAGTATTAATGATATGAGAGAGACTACGAAAAATGATTTGACAGCGCCGAGTGCGTCGATAACCACACCGCCCAGGATGCTGCCGATACCGTAGCCTACCGCGTAGTATGCCAAGAGGAACGAGCCCTGAAGTGAGCAAGAGTAGGAGACTAACTCTTCGTCCGCAAAGATGGCGCCTAGCGTGTACTCCACAATGGCTGCACTCACACCTGAAAATGAAACACACAAATAAATTTTAAAAAACCCAGTGTTAACTGCATGCTATGAACATCCCTTAAGCTACGCCAGCCGTCTGTGGTTATTTTAGGCAAGTAACAGACATTTCTAAAGCTTGCTTCGTACGTCAAGCAACACTGAACATGGAGCGCGGCGACAAATATGAAGATTGAACACACAGTTCATTCACTGGTTAATGTCTTTTATATGCACTAGCATCTCGCATCATTATCTCTGCACTCCGAGAAAAGTGTGATACATGAGCATGTGACCCTCACAGCGCGCCTCGCAGGTTTTGTTGTTTTTGAAAGTGATTGGCCAACGAAAATAATTTATTATATCTTCCACGAAACAGAACAACGGAACTTCGAAATCTTATTCCATAGGCCTTTAGTAGTAGGCCTTTAAATGCCAAGACAATGACACCAAATTGATATTCAACTGGAAGTATTCCTTCAAATTATGATCATTACCTTTAAAACACTCTGGGATCACTAGCAGCCAGGGACCCCGCACGATACCGTAAAGGAAGTATCGGATCACAACCAGGAGGAGGCAGCCCAGCATGAGCGTATGATGAGAGGTCACTCGGCTGAGCTGGGGCAGGGCGAAGTAGGTCGCAGTCTCGGCTGCCAGAGCTGCCAAGCCCGCTACTCCCATGATAACGTGCGAGCCTCCTGAGAAAAAAAGACACCGTAACTATAGATTAGAAACTTACAGAACATTTTTAAAAATACACTACACTAGTTGGCTAGGGAGAAAGTAATGGTATTATCGTAGCTTGGCAGGAAATTCTTAAGATATATTTTGGCCCCCATTTTCTTAAAAAAAGAAAATATTGACCTCTTTGATTTCTAATGCAATAACCTTCAGTTATTGTTTTAGACTGCGCTTGTAGTCATTAGATCCATGTAGATCTGGTTTTCATTGCCTGTTCTTGAAACATACTTTAATGAAACCACCAGTTTTTATATATCATTTCCCAATTTCTGAACATGTGGAAGTTACACTCACAGAAGATTGAATTCCCAACCGGCAACGGAACGACGAAACGAATTAGCACTAATGTAAACTGGTTACAACATTAAAGACTGCCGTTCAGCGAATCTCGCTGATGGTTATCAAATCGGGCCTCATGAATATACCATAACCTAAAGTCAGTGGTTTTATTGCCCCCATAAATACACATAAATGTCAGTACCCATCTCCAGAAGAAAAACTCGAGTGCATATTAAAACAGGTCCGACCCGTTTTTCCTCACATATACCCCAGGCCGACGACACATTGAAACAGCTATCTTGAGCGATCAGCTTCCTAAGCAATTTCGGGTGCGATAGCTGCTCCCTGCTTGCTAATGGATTCATTTTCTCACAGGAAAACGAAAATAATAGAAGTTGACGGGCTGGAGGCGGTAGATGCTGCAGTGATACGTGCACCAACACTTCAATCTTTGCAGCCTTAAAAAAAGTTTGTATTTCCAGGGGGAAATAATCCTAATTCATATTTTACTTAAAAAGTAAAATGAACGAGGTTGTCCTTAACCCCTTTTAAATGTATTTGTCGTTCCCGGCTGCCTATCGAGCCTTGAGAATGTCTATCCGTCTAATGCAAAGGGATTTTTTTGTTTTTGCTTTTAAATTTTTGTGTGTGCTGATAACAAATTTTATGGGATGGTGTATTTCGTCTTGATATGTGTCTGCTGCAGCTGCTTACGTCTGAGCTTGTTTGGTCGTGTCTTTGTTTGCTTTTTCTTGACAGTTTTTATCGCATGGGGTTTCAATTTTTTATCTGTACATTTCAAATGTGCCAAATGAATTTAATTTTGCTTTGTTTTGCTTTAGTTTTTTTTTATTGTCCTCTTTCAACCTTTTTTTGACCTGATCAATTGCTCTGTTTCAATTGTGTAGTCTCATATCAGGCTTGTTTTTTTCTTTACCAAGCCACAATAATGGTAGCCGTTACATTTTTAATTAGATGCATGAGGGGCAATGTGTTTTATTTGATGAACTGTAACATTTTTTTCTTATTCAGCTGGGATAAAGATTCACTTTGACCTGTAGCCATTCATTTTGCATGAACTTAAAAAAAGACAGGACGCACTTCAGCTTGCAGCTTAATAAAAACGGGTGGATTTATAAGAGTGTACGGCAGACTCTAAAATATAAGGATATTTTGAAGGAAAATCCTCTTTCGATGGAAATTCCTCTAAAACAACTTTGATACTTTATTTATCTCAGGATTCAACCATTTTTGTCTTTGCTTCATGAACAAAACGAAGGAGCAATCAAAAGGCTTTCGGGGTATAAATATTTGAATTGGATCTGCGCTATTAACGGATCACTTTCGGTCAAGCGTTTGATAGTCAAAGATCCGGATACAGATTAAAGTGCAAAATGAAACTTGCCACAGAGCGGAATTTCTGTGGATCTTTTTCACGCATATTAGCGGATTCAATGGATCGTGTTGGAGGGAGAAAAGATCGCAGAGTCCCAAGGTCACCTGAAAGGATTTCAGATGGGTAAAAGCTTACAGTAGTGCATTGGATCAAGACAAGATAGCCGATGGAAGACTAAACAAGAGCAGTATTTCAAAGGACGGCTATATACACATGAAATTAAAGTATATGTATTTTTGGATTTGGCATTGGTCCAAATATTAATTGAAATTGTTTCTACATACGTGTACCTTTGAATCACAGAAGACGCGTTGCCGGACTTAAAAAAATAATGCAAAACTCACTGAATCTATGCAGTACCTAATACTGCACTTTTACAATATAGGAGCTGTTGATATTAGTGATGCCAGTGACCAAGATGGATGCAGCGTCAGGTCATAATGGCTGCAGGCCGAGCTGGCCCAGCCGGAATATGTGCACCGCAAGAACGAAAGCCTCTCCGTCACTGGCCCACCCGTCATTTCCCCATACCCAGCTCTCAGCGTGGCAGGGAAGCGCAGAGTCGGGGATTTGTCGACTGCCGCCGACTTTTTTTGATAATGATAAGTCCAATTTGACCGGGCTAAATGGGCCTGTTATCCGCCGGTACAATCGACAATGGAAGATGCAAACGGGAAGAGACAAGACAGATGCCGCGGAGGTGCTGGGCCCGAAGCCCGCAATGGAATCTTGCTGATTGTGAATTGGAAGTCGGCCGTTGACTCGATACACGCGGGCTAACTGCGGAGATGGACCGCTAATCCAATGTGTCTGGGTAGGGGTGGTAAACGAACAGGTAGACAGAGTGGATAACACAGGAGTGGGCAGCCATGCTGCTTTTGCGGGATGTGTGCAATGATATGAAGGAAAAAAAATCTTCTGATATCGGGCTTGACGTTCAGGTGCCTGGAAAAAGGAGGACTTACACAAAGCTAAATGCGGTTAAGGGAACTTACTAACAAATTTCAAATTAGCACAGAGTCTGAGCACCTACAGATTCGAATCTTGTAGCAAGAAACTCTTGCCTGACAACTGTCTTTTAGTGCAAGGTTTTTTGCAGTCTCACTTCAACAGATATAGGCATAACACCACACAGGCAGACAACAAAACTGGCAACGAACAAACAAACAGACGGCCAGTGAGTGGTTTAATATTTAACTTGCACGGCTTCAAATTAGGACAGGCACAGGGCAATAGGCTTAAACGTGCCGATTCAAATTAGATACAAAACAGCCGAAAGAAAATTCATCTTAGAAAAACTATTCTAAGGGACGTCCGACTCGAGCACATTTAACAACGTGTTTTAGAACAAGCAGTAAGTTCAGCGGGCGCTCTGGGGGTGAACTTGAAGGAAGAGCAGTGACAAAACCAACACCCTCCTCCGATCGATGCCAGCTCCACCTCTGTCCCCTCCCCTATTTGGAGAAAACTCCAAATAGGTTTTTCTTCAATATGATCAAATACCTCTCTGCCACCTCCGGATCCCCTCATCTAGAAAATTTACTTCGATGCAGTGCCCCGCCCAATATTTCGACATCAGTATAGAGTAACGTGCACCCTATCGGCACAAGGCACCAAATTTAGATTCTGACACGGTATACCTACCCACTGACATGATGTACCAGAAGATGAAGCTGCTACTCAGCCCGGACGCCGCGCCTGTCCAGGCGCTGGCCAGCAGGAACGAGCCATACTTGGCGCTGAAGATGACCTGCACGAGGACCCTCACTGAGAACTCCGAAGTGTCCTTGGGTTTCTTCAAAAGAAAAGAAAAAACACAAAAGAGAGTAGGAAATCGAGGGCAGAATTTTCGCACACGGACCTGAGAAGAACCATCACACTGGGGTCGTTTTGAAACTCGGGCGTCGTCTTCGCGTCGGACTCGTCTTGGTTTCCCGTCACCGGGACCGTCAGACTCGATATGAGTTTCTCTGTTCTGCTTCGAGGATATGAGACTCCGTTACATGCAGTGGCAGCCCCAGAACGCTGTGGCTGTGGGTGCAAGTGTGGGACAAGGCAGAATCGCGTGGGTGCAAGTCAAAATACTTATTTTGGCCTGCACCTACGCCGTATTTGGTGTGTGACAAAATTTTTGTGGGTGCAAACGTGGGTGCAAACGGCTTTCAATGGGTGCATTTGCAACCACGTGACACCACGTCCTTCATTAAGAGAAATCCATTCAATGAGTTACTCCCTAAGTAGGCGACGCCGATAAATTCTGAAGCTGCTGGAAAGCTGATAAAGATGCTATAATGAAGGATCTGAATGACTGACCTCTGTAGTGCAAGACATAATGTGTAATAACATTAATATATTTATGACACCTGGTTCTGAAAATAAAAGAAGGAAAATAAGTAGTAATTGTAAAATGACGTGCATTTATATCAAGGACATTATCCCTGTACTGTTACGCAGAACCCACTTTTACAGTGTCCTATGCTTCATTTCCCAATTCCTATATGGACAGAATATAAATTTTGTCCTCGTATTACACAACCCCCGAATCCAAGACAGAAAGCTCTATACAAGATAAGAATGTACGGAGACAATCGTGCTCTTTCGTGACCGAAACATCAGCCCGGCCCATGCAGTAGTCCAATCAACGGGGATGTCGCAAATTATTCTTTACTCGCCTCCGCCGATTTTTTTTTTTAGGAGGCAGTCCGCACGATTTACAAATTAGTCTATCCTGACGGCTCCTTGACCCGAACTATAGCTGCTGATGAGAAGTGGGCTTGAGACGTGTAAGAGCAGGGGGAGCTAGATGAACCTTTCAATACCCCCATTTTCCCCTTTTTATCACCAGCTTTCCTGTCTACCTTAGGGTTGATCAGGCTGGTAAAAAAGGAAAAAAGGCTCCCCCTGCTCCCCACAAAGGTTGATTAATGGATTGTTTAAAGTAGTCCGTCTCGTTTGAACAGCAAGGCAGTCCGAGATCATTATTCGGAGATGCAGAACAAATGATTTCCGAACAGTTGGACTCGCACCAAAAGGGGGGGGACGTGATCTGAACGCGTTTTGCTTGATTAATAACTGGTGCAGAGGCAGGGCTATCTCGCCGCCGTCTGGTTATTTATTATGCGACTCCGGAGACCTTTCCCAAAGAGTCAACTTGAAAGAGATAGGACTCAGCTTCTGTGTCCTTTTTTATAATGATTAATACATCGTTATTCAATATCCTGCTTTATCCCTTAATCAACCGTAAAGACGAATATGCATAATTTCATTAATTCAAGTAATAGACCCATGATAAATATGTCTAATTGCATTTGTACGTAGATTTAAGTTTTCCGTTCAAATGTAAAAATCGAATAATAGAAACAGAAACGAGAGAGAAAAAATAGTTAAAAAACACAATACAAAGCAATATAGCTCAAAATATTTTCAGCTCGCTAAGCTGCGCTTATAAGCAAAAACCTATTTCCGCATGTCATGTGGATTCAAGAGGCAATAACGTCGTAATTTTTTCCTGGCTGGTTGATGATGTAGCCGCCCAACAGTTACAAATTGTTGTTTTGTCGTAAAAAAGAGAGAAGGACACATAAAAAAGATAAGGAACATCGCCACCCCCCAGGAGCTTGGTGACGGAGCCTAACGATCCTCTGTCGCGTAGGGAAACCCTCTAAAACCCGGTGGAGGACGTCCATCGCGATGAAATACGGCGCTGGCAGGGAGGCAAACGGGCGCGGGATCAGAGAGAGCTGATGGTCGTAAACTGGCCTCTCCTGCTCAGCCAATTTATTGCATGGCCGTCGATGCCGGGAAACGGTAAAAAAGAGCGCCCGACTGTGAAGTGAGGGTCGCGATGGGGTACTGCCTTGATGGCGCTCCACCGTTGACCTTTAAAGGTGCGCACCACACACCCACAAGAAACACCGGGGAAATTAAAAAGTTTCCAGTCTGGTTGCTTTGCCACCTGCATTCTACCATACTCCATATCACAGGGATATCACAAAAGGTTTCATAGCCTTCTACTCCGTAGAGCAGAGTAAGGGAAGTTTAGAGTGAAATACAGTTAGGCCAGCACACGGGGTTTCCAATCAATGGATTTTTCTTCTTTTTTTCTTATAAAACCAGACTTACTCCCACTTTAGACTATGTAAACAGAGGCATCGTATCAATAGCTGAAAGAACGATATTCCCATTGGGAAATGGTTATATACATGTACTTCCGTCGTGCAAGCTACATAATATGAGGCAAATTGTGTTATACTGTAAGACCAGGGGTCTCTGCTTGCTTAATACAGGGGACAAAAAGAAAAAGACTACAATAACGTTCCTAACTGCCACGACCTGTTCTCATAAGACGTTAAATCATGGTACACCAACAAAAAGTCAACCCAAACGCTCGTGCTAATTCCATGTTAGAGTATGTACAAATCATCATAGTCCATTACATTTTATGGAGTCTTTTCCGAAAACCGGGCCGTGGTGAAACGAGCAAAGATAATGTCCGCTTCGGACACCTACAGCGTACCTAAATCACACAAGGCCGCCTTCGGTTCAGCGTATACACCCGTAGTACGCTGGCTGGAGACTTTACAATTTCTTGCTCACGATGATTCCGTTTTTAAATTGGAAATGGCTTCAATTACCTCCACGGGGCGCGGAGTTAAATTTTAACACACCTTTGTGCTTTTTTTTTGAAAATCATTTACAACGCCACAGGCCTCTTAAAGGCACATGAAATAAATTAATAAAAAAACCTGTGAATTAGATTTTTGTGCCTATAAAAATGTGACTAACAGACACAGTTTTAAAGGCAAGACAACATCTCCAAGGAGGCCGGCCAAGGGGCGGAACTATCAGGAAATGGGGTACCCATAAGGGTGTGTTTATATGTAGAAGTTTGGAACGTTCTCCCAACGGGTCCATGGGAAATATTGGAATCTAGCATGCTTTCCCGTGTATTCTAAGCCAATATGGGCATAAAATGTAGGGCATGAAACGTCTCATATATATCATTTTCGGCTCCATTTCGCAGAATTGCAACATTCGTCAGCGGGCGAAAGTGAAAGAATTCCGTCCTGCCTAAAAACCAAAATTCAGCCCTGAAATGCATGACAAAGTGACATGATAACGTGGTATGTACTTGTCTAAAAGATAAGGTATTTTTTAGGAAAATGAACGTATTCAATCGAAACAATTCAATAGAGAAGAGTTCGAAACAAGACAAAGTCTTGCATTCTCTTGCGACACAAGTGTCCGTCTCATTCAGGGATATTGACACAATATCGAGCAAAAAAGATTTAATCTTCTGCTTACCTTTCTGACAAACCAACTTAGGGGGGGCTCGATTCTGAAGTAATAAATATTGGGAGATGCGAAGATGTTCAGAATCCTCTTTTGTGTCTGTTTTTGTCATCACCTCTAGTCTACAACTTTCTTGAAGTGATCATATCAAGGCTTCTTCTGTAATGTGTGTTGCATTGTGTGATGTGTGCTGCCCGACTCAGTACGCCTAAGGTGCGGAGAGAGTTAATCAAAAATTGTGCAAGGGGTGTTCGTGAAAACGGAACGGACCTGAAACCACGTGCCGGCACAAAATAAAGGCACCTTTACAGCTTGATTCTGTGTGTTCAGTGGGAGATGATACAAATACTGTACAGGCGAAAGAGAAATGAAATGCACAACATGAACACTGAATCCCTGGGCCTTACCGGAGGCGCGTCGAATGTGAACGCCAGGGGCAGACATAGGACCATAGTCACCACGAAGGTAATAAAGGCAACGCTGTAGTTCGTGTGCGGTATCTCGACTCCAAACAAGACCGTGGGATGCTCCATAACAGAAAGGATTGCTCCCATGGAAAGAGTACTGACGGAGAATGAAATGAAAAGTGCAAGTAACACAATTTTGTCTTAATTTGTCGGGTCACTTTCTTTCTCATCAATAAGCCAGGTACAGTGACCAGGTGGTTTTACACAGAGCTGTTTTTAGAATGTCAGGTAATACTAATTTAGTGGCCACTTGATGTTCAATTACCCGACATGTATGATCAGGTGACGGATTAAAATTATTGCATATTTCAACTTTTGTTTTGGGATCACAACGCCCTCAATGACGTGCATTGAAAATGTTCGTGTTGGATTATAGCTCACCCGATAGCAGCCCCGACGGGGCCAAACGCCTTCTGGTAGCCGTAATCCACCGTGTTCCCCTTGATGTATAGACTGTCTAACACAGCGGCGTTGCTAAGCGCGTGCACAGGGCCCTGGAACACGGAGCCGAAGACGCTGAGGAGCAAGAAGACGATGAAGAGATTCTTGAGGTCCGCAGGTCGGTAGAGCCAGTCGTACTCCGTCAGAGTCACGGCGTCCTCCAGGCTTGAGCCGTTAACATCACGCTTGTTGAAGTGGTAGGGGCTGTATATGCGGTGCACGGGCCCGAACGGCGAGTGTGTGAAGCGGCTGGCGAACTTCCTGTGGGTTCCCGGGAGGATCTGTTCCAGGGGCGCGTAGATAAGGTCCCTGGAAAAGTTGAGTGGTCTGGGTGGGAGACCGATCGGCATCGAAGTTTGAAGATACTCTCCGAAGTCCAGGGACACGTTTGGTTGGTAGGAGGGGGTGTCCAAAACTCGGGAAGTATTGGTAGTCCTCTCGGGGATCGATGACAGACCTGGGTCCACCTCGACTGGGAATATCAGGGCGTTGGTGGCGTTGGTCACGCAGTTACTGACGTTGAAGCTGGGCTTGTGCTCTTCCTTTAAGCGTGCGAAGATTGCCTCGCACGACTGGTGGGCGGGCGCGGGCACCAGTGCTATCAGGCTGATGCCAAGAATCCAGCCCACCAGGCTGATGACGATGAGGGTCTTACGCATGTTAAGCCGGTCGGCCAGACACGTGATGGCCATCATCAGGGGGATCTGGGTGAAGGGAGAGCAGCTCTGGAGCAGGCCGATTTGGCTGGCTACGAGCCCCAGCTGCTGGTAGTAGACGGGCAGGAAGGGCACGATGCAGGACTTGCTCCCCTTGAACAGGAAGAAGAAGGCCTTGAACTTGAGCGTGGAATACTCGACGGTGCAGGGTTGGCACAGCTTCGCTTTGGCCCCGCAGCCGGCCTCGTCGTCGTCGGTTGACGCCTTGTCTGCCAACTGCTCCAGAACCGGCTTCTTCGGGATGTCATCCGTATGCTTGGTTTCCCTTATGTTCCTCTCAATTTGGTCCAACGCCTCGGTGTACCGATCAAGAAGACGGGCCCGGTCTATGTTGTCCCCTTCCATGTTTGTCTCCCTAGGCAGTGCAAACTTCTACTGAGAAAGGAAACAGCATATCAGTGAATCAATGATGAAGTAAAACAAAAAAGAGCAAATCTGTTCACCAGATCGTAAAGATGTGTCCTGCCGTATTAGTGTACTGAAAGCAATATAGCACATCAGATATACTTTATCACATTAAAATAAGAAACATTAAAATAACAAGTGACAGAAAGGACCCTTCACAAGCAGACTTCAAATAGAATTGCCGCACAGACACAACTCACTGTATCAGACAGGAGCCATTTGGTTCCGACGGCGCGCATAGCGTTAAGACACAGACAGTCGTGGAAGAGACGCTGCACGGCGTCTTTCCACAAAACAATTAACAAACTGGCGTCCGAAGCTTTTTAACATAGAAAAATTTTAACATAAGATGCCTTTTAAGTGGCAACACCACCTGTTAAAGCTAAACTGATACTATGGTTCGGTGTATTTTGTTTATGGTCAGCTATTTTGTTGAAAATTGAGGCTGCATGCGCTTGTTATGAGGAGAAAATTGACAATGAAAATAAATTGTACTAAGGGAGAGGAGCGTCGTTGTCCACCCGCCATGCCAGCGTGCGTGTCGGTATAGATGCTAGGCCTACTAAGCGACTCAACGCAGACAGTCGGCAAAGTTGAACCGGGCTCAACTTTGCAGATCTGCCTGGAGCTGGTTTGCGTATGTCTGGGTTATTGGCGACACTTCCGTTTGACATGTTTCCATTTGTCTGCGTTACATTTTGCGTCTTGATTGCGTTGCTCTCTGAGTTTCTTACGTCGATATGGAAACTAAGCTTTACAGGCAGTCACTTTTACCATCATGACGATATCAGCAGGTTCCAAAATCACTATACCGTAGCGCTGTGCACAAAGTCATGAAACGTTATTGCAAGGGGAAAGAAATCCCTGGGAGCACTCTACCTATAGCATATAAATCACTACTGCGAAGATCGCTCTAAGTGTAGAGAATAACA
This sequence comes from Acanthaster planci, assembly GCF_001949145.1. Next base: position 3,168,187 of record NW_019091364.1, read on the forward strand.
ATATTGATAATAATAACTTATTCATTTATAAAGCGCCAATTTTATATAGATATATTAAAATGCACTGTACAATGAAGACATTAAGTGTGGAACAATGAACACATTTAAACATGGTTGAGCCGATGGCATACAAGGGCGGCTCGGACAGCTGCAAAACGACCCACATTCACCAAGTTGACATCAGTAAAGGGGAGACAGTAAGAAGCAATTACAGTTTTAGAGGTGGGAAGAGAACCCCAAAGGAATATTCTGGGTAAACCCACGGAGTCAGGTAGGGACTAAAAAACCGATCCACATGTGGACAGGGCTGGGAATCGAACCCGGGACCACAGAGGTGGAAGGCGAGGAAAGAACTACCTTGCCAACCTGACTCCACTGAAATGTGCAGAAAGTCATGTAACCTTTTGCAAGAGAGATGAAATCACTAAGTACACTAAGTCAAAAAAGCCATAGGGAGATGAAATCACAAGCAATACCCCACAGAACCTCATAAAACAAATCATTATACAATCGCTACACGCCCCCCCCTAAAAAAATCATTCATTAGAACTGTGCACAAAGTCATTAAGGCCCTTATTGCGTTGAACTATGTATACGAATCACGACACAGTTGCTTTACAGGTCAAAAGTCACTGTTCCCTAGAAAGCGCGAGAAAGCACAAAAAAACTTCTATTTAAGGAAGAGCTCCAAATTGACAGAGCAGCGCTAACTTCACACTTAGGAACCAAAACATGGCTGTTCATTTATGTGTGCAGTACAGCATGTAGCTGTCCATTGTGCGTATTGCCAATGTGCATTGACGCATAATCCACCAATTTTGGTTCCAACAATGGAGACACCATGTCACAACTCTGTCCAAACAGTTCTGCATAGCTCAACATCCAAACCTATTATCACCGTTGTGACTATAGCCACGCCAACATTTCCCATTCCTAATTTTGATTCATGACAGGACGGTAATTACTATAGGTTATTTTACCCAAAGAAATTACAAGTCACGTAGTAAATACCTAAACAGTTAAGTCACATGAATTACACAGACTCACAAATGACTATTCTTAGACTACCTTGATGATTTCTGTTATTGTTATTGAGGTTCCAGTCTTCATAGGAAAGTTGAGCTGTGGATCATCGACTCAGTGTAGAAAGTTTACGCACATTTCCTCTTGCAGTCGTGGCGATCGCTTAAAGGGGTCCCAAATCACAAATCCATACAACTGTGCACAAAGTCACCTAGTTTAATTGCAAGGGATAAGGGATGTCTACAAGCTGTACTCCATCAGTCTATTCGACGTATCGCGGACACAGAAGTAACACACTACCCGGTTTGGGAAAAAACGTTGTTTACTCCAAACTGTGCCCATTTCCAGTACTGCCCTGCTATTGTGTCCGCAACGCTTCAAAAAAAGCTAATAGAACTGTTTACAAAGAGATAACTACTGTAACCATTGCTAAACACTATTTCAAGGGAAATGAAATCTACATAAGACATGAAAAGATGAACTCCACAAAACTGTGTACAAAAAATCGCTGAATGTGGACATCGCTATTAAGGTCGATAATCACCGCTCCACAGTAAAGTCTATTTCGCTACGAACATTTAACAAAAGAAACATGGTGCACTTACAACGAGCGTCCATTGTTATTGCACCACACTTCTTTTGTCAGATGTTCATTGTGTTTGCAACACTATAATCTCTATCTCTCTCACAGATAGGACTGTGTTAAAAAAATCGCTTTGCAATCATTACACATCTTGGTCAAAATGCACGTCTCAATCCGTGGTACTGTAAACGCCAAAAAGGCACTTTCTAGGCAGATAAAATCGCTAGAACCACTGCTCCTGAGAAACCACCTGACCGACAGATTTCAGTCATTACAATCGGTACACAGGCCAAAATTGAGTAAACCCTTTAGAATTGTATACACAAAGTCAAAAAGCCACTACGCCGTGGAGACAAAAGTGACTACACGAAATACTCCCTCAAAATACGAGTTGTCGCCGATTCCACAAGCTGAATACAAAATGGTTCTCTGTTACCTAGCAAAGAATGGCTGTCCTATCAAAATATGTACACATAACTTTACCTGCTAATGATATCAGTATCGTCGATGAAAGAAAGTGCATAAAGTAAGCTCAGGGTTTGCAGAGGAAGTTTACTTTGAGGTATGACCAAGATTTTGTAGGACCCGCTTCATCTTCGTCTGCACCAAACCACCGATTTCCCTGGTGCCCGTAGCTCGTTTCGATATGATTTGGAGCTCATTTTACAAAGGCCAAAGACGCCGTGCTACTGCCTTGCCGAACTTAATTAAAATGAATTGCTCGCCATGCAAAATTCAATTTGCCGAGCCGAAACGCGCTAAATGCCGTGCTATTGCCGTGCCGAACTTAAAAAAATGGAATTATTTTGAGTTCGGCAAGGCAGTAGCACGGCGTATAGTCCAGACCTAAGGCAAGCGGAGATGGTGGCAGTGGCGTAACTAAGATTTTACTAGAGGGAGGAGTCACCAGCAACTTACGGGGGGTATCAGCTGTCAGTAGTGTGGTTCTTTGGGGCAGATTTCTGTTAGTCTTGTCATATGGCCTTGTTCAATATCTATTTATCTGTTTTTTCGGGGGGGGGGCATATGGAAGGCACTGGGATTTTTTTTTGGGGGGGGGCACGTTCCCCCAGGACCCCATTGGCTACGCCATTGGCTGGCGGCGGCTAGGGAACTTAAGCCTGTTGCGTGGGACCATGCTCTTCAGGTCTAAAATAAAAATGCTGGAATACATTTTACATGTTCGTGTACCGAGGCAGTAATGGCAGGTGGACCAGGCCGGAATACATACAATACAATAGGCTAATATATTTCAACACACAAACTGGACACTGGTAACACAAAATCCGAGAGGTGAAAATGAGTTAAAGATTTCGTTTCCTTGAGACTGGCATATCGGGCTGGGCACTTGCATGCTTGCACTCAAATGTGTCAGAAGTAGTTGATGAAACAATTTCAGTTTGTTCAGAATTCGCCTTATCTACAAAATAGGTGAAATTAAATGAAATTGTCGACCTGCGACACGATTTAAACCACGCAAAGTCGGGGGATCTATACACAAACGATTTCACCTCACAAGTTCGTGCGTTGCACACTTTTTTTTTCTCAAAAGGATCGTACACTGATTTCTAGTTGAACGAAAGACCAGTCAATCACCTGTAATTATTACTGACGTGCTAATTCATTATTTTCCCTGCTCAACTTGGACCTGATCTCAGTAACTACAGGACTCTACAAAACTCCTATAACTAACATTAAGTCACCGACTGGCGATAGTCGAATCCTCAATTAACTGCAGCATGCATCAGCTCTACTTAATCTACATACCACATTTTCCATCCACCAAAGCCATGAGATTTCCCCCGCCCCACCAACTCCTAACCACAAGGAGAAGAATCCCGAAATACATGTAGCGGAGGAGTTCCATGGTTAAGCGAGTGGCTACGCTTCATTCCTTTTACAATCGTCAGGATAGGAGGAATTGACCAGTTTTTGCCGACAGTTCATGGAGCTTGACAGTACAATCATAATGCCTGACAAGGCAAAGCAATCAATTTTCAAAGCAACCATTGCTTGACATGCATGGCAGCAGCGTGTGGCTGATACTGTTTTTTTTTCTTTGCCAAAAAGAGTAGTCGTCGCTACCCTGGTGAATGGGGTTGCCATCATGAAAATTGCCGACACACTGTCGATTTAGACTAAAGAGGTTACGCAGGCAACTATCCTCCCAGTCAGTATTTTCCTCAAAGAGATACACATGAGTAGATCTTTTGTGCATATTCCAAAAGCTCTGACCGGAAAGATAGCTGCCGTGCACTGCCTCTATTTTGACAGTTTTTGCTTGTCAATCTCGTTTCACAGATAGACAAAGCGGAATCTGCTAGACATGAGAAAAACTCTAGCTAAACTATTTTTGTGCTACAGGATAATGTCATACACTCTTGGGTTGTAATGTGAATATACAGAAAGGCCCGATAATTTCCTGGTAAAAGAGAAAAAATTGATAAACTGACATCATGATAAAAAACCAACAGTGTTCTCCTAGAGAATGCTTCAAATCTTAATTGCTTTAGACAACTTCTCCGGTCGTTTGAGCTTTTGTGTAACATTTTAATTTTTGTAATTGATAACCCAACATCGCGAGTAACCATTCTAGAATCCTCAGAATCCCACCAGTGGTTGATCTTTGCGACACTTGATAGCCTCTGACACACGAGTGCTATTTGACTGGTCCAATGTTGTTCCAGAACTGATGAANAATCCCTATACAAATTCCAGACTATTGTTACTTAACACATCCCCCAAGATGTCTGAAAGGAATTCCCCAGATTCCTGCGAGACAATGACCAACACAAAGCAGGGGGGGGGGTTCTCTCCGTCTCATACCTTGCTGCATACGTATAAAAAACACGTTGTCAGGTCTAAATAGTTAGTCCCTCTTTGGAGGCACCATGCTGGTAAAGTCAGTCTGCTAACAGTGATCAACCAATCAGCAGCTTGCTCCACCATTCTCATTGAAATGCTCAACCTCAGACGCACATGTATAGACTCTGATTGGCTTGCTAATTAAAATGTCACCAGCTGTATCGCCTGAGCACGTTACTGACCTTGCAGAGAATGTGGCTCCATTACAATGTAATGTTCAGGGCACCTATTAGTTTAGCTAAGGCAGAACTTTGTACTCGACAATCAGAATTTATAAAAGAGCCTACATCACGGAGTTAGGTGGGCCTAGTACATGAATAAACACAATTTTTTTTGCTTCTCGAAGTTTAAAGGCATTTTGGAATGTTCATTCCCATATGAGGAACGAATTTAAGAGATAGAGTAAACATGACTCCCAGCATGCACGGGCATTTTTAGAGCAATACACTGGCTGCGTGATTAAAAAACTTTGTGCATTCAACAGAGCCTTTGTCCAGAATGTATGGAATTCCATATCTGCCGTCGCCCGTCGTCCGTCGCCTTTAGCTTTTTGTTGTGTCCCAATTCTGCCAATTACCAGTTCCGAACATGCCATTTTCCGTCGCCCGTCGCGCGTCGCCCGTGGGTTGCATAGGATCTGCAAAAGCAGGGGTTTAACAAATGACAATGTGATGATTCCATTCACTTCTAAGGATCTTTTCCCAATAAGGCAAGTACAAATCCCACCTGCAAGACATATACTAGTCCCATAATTAATGCCAATAATGTTAGACTACCCCTGCCCCTTGACAAGAAAATGTTGCCTTTTTGAGAATTCAACCAAGTGTTTTTTGGGGGAAAACATTTTCAGCAAAAATGTTCAGGCCTTCTTAATCCAAAGTCCAATTCTATTTTGCATACTGTAAAAATGTACCGACTTGTTTTCATCACATTCTACAATGCAATCTGCCAACCGATACAGATATTCCCTTTTGTCCTCAATTTCACCTTGAAATCCAGAAATACTGCACAGTGCTGTGGATAACAAACTTTTTATTAAATGTATTGTTAGGGGGCTATTACCGCTTGGTTTAAGTTTTAAAAAAATATGACATGTTGGTTTTTGTGGGTGTTTATGCCATGGTACGACCAATGAGAGCAGGATGTCCAGCACACCAGCATTATTTATGGGGCTAACAAGTAATGTTACTGTTTAATAGACGTCTGTGAGCCTACCTGCAACTCAAGTCATGTTTAATTTTGAGTATACAGCAGATTTCATCATAGGTATACCCGCCCTCAAAATAACGTTGAATCAGTCCGTCTCGTATGAAAAATATTAAGGAATCAAACATTGTAAATAATTTATTATTTACATTTAATTTATCATTTACATTTAGTTCTGTGGGATATGGTGCAGGGACAGACAGAAATATTACATAGGCTATAGGCCTAACGCTGTTAACCAGTAAAGTTACGTCTAGAGTAGGCCTAACTAAATTATCAATAAAAACAATCTACCCTAACAAAAGTCTATTTTGTTTATTCATGTAACCCAAAAAAATGTACTATTTCGTATACATGTCACTTTACCGATGTCAGTCTTTAAAAATGAAAGGATATTTTTTCTTCTTTCAAGTGGAGTTCAGTGCAACTGCAAAAACGAATACATCTTCTAGTGATATTGCTAAAATGAGAGTCAGGCATGGTGGATCGATCGAACAAGTACATGTGCATGTGAAACGATCAAGGGTTAGAGTTAAAAATACCACTGCGCAAGCGTGACAAAAAAAAACACGGACGACGGGCGACGCACGACGGGCGACGGACGATCCGCGACAAACGATGGGCGACGCACGACTGGCAACGGGCGACGGAAAATGGCATGTTTGGAACTGGTAAATGGCAGAATTGGGACACAACAAAAAGCAAAAGGCGACGGACGACGGGCAACGGCAGTTATGGGATTCCATAAGAATGTGAAGGTTGACATGTACAAGGGCAATAGCTTTGTTTGGCAAATAGATTTGGTTCTCAAAAAAGGAGAAATGTTCTCGTCTTCTGAACCACAATTTGTACAAACCATCGCACAGCTAAAGTATCCTAAATGTGCCAAAGTTACTCCCTGTTTCCCGAGCTATGCTATAGTACAATAAACCATGGAATGGCATGCGTTCTTCCCAACTCTTCACTTTGCGCCCACGTGCCCTATTCCACTTAGGGCGTTTCAAAGATGTCTAGCCTGAGCTTCTTGGACTAATTCCACGAGGGAAGCTTTCAGTGATTAGCTGTTCTTCAGTGGAATTGAAAACTTCTCAGCACATACAATAGTTCCCATGCCAACAGCAGTTGAAGTGACTGAATTTTCACAGATGGTTAAATAAAGGACATTTCTAAGGGCAATTTCAGTGGAAGTTAATCTTTGTCAATGAGCTGAAAACACCACGAAAAATGTTGGCTCATTGGCTGCTTGTTGTATAAAATCATTTAAGAAACAGCTGTGACTGTCTATAGTACATTACTGGCACCTTTGCCGCCAGTAAATTCCCAGAAATGTATAGTACAATTGTGGAGAGAAAAACAAGTTTCCAGAATATGTAGAAAAAACGAACAAGAAAGAACAATTACACAATGGATTGTTTCAGTGTAATCATTTCCCTGATACGGTGCCATTTGAAAAAGGTAATTTGAATCTTTGCCCCTCAATTAATCGAATTCAACTTTGTGTCTACATGTTTTATATTAGTATAAACCAGTATAATTGCTCAGATTGGTCTGTCCCACGTAATTATTTCTAGCCAAGATCATGTCAGCCACAATTAGTGAACATCATGCAGGTAAATTATAAGCCTTGACTTGTCTTTTGATGGGTCAATATTAAATAGGAAGAAACCCACTTGCGATGCCGATAATGGAACTAGATGTCAATCTTTGGAGGCAAAGAGGCAGGCAGTAAAAGAGAATTGAGAATTGATTTTTTGAGAGAAACATTTTTCTTTCTCCGTAAGTAACGAAAATTGTTCAAAGGAGCAGCATTTAAGCGCCAAAGCAGTTAACGTGTTGACTGAAGATTCAACCGATTGCTTTGCAGGCAATGGGTGGTTGTAACGAGTTTTCTTCGTTTGAAAGAAAGAATAAAAATGACTTTTTGAAAAATGGCATGGGAGAATCATGTGCGACGGAAATACATACAGGCCCGCGGCGCGCACATCACGTCCTATGCGGTTCGGCTTGAAGACTGTGTCTCCGCGAAGCATGCACCACATTTCGAAGAAGAAAACAATCTTTCCATTTCGACTCTCGGTTTCCAACCCAAAAGTCCTGGCCTTACCTTATCTCGAGGAGCTTGCAGGATGCGAAGTACGCTTTCTCAGACCAGTCAGGAACTGGACACACTGTGTGGATGAAAATTACACCACGAGAGGGACAGAGGACGACTTCTCGCCTCCTCTGAGCGATGTTATAAAACGCTCCGTCGCCGACTGCAGACCACTAAGCCAATTCACCGCTGGGAAGACACCCAACTGTTTGCACGTCCGTGGGGCAAATTTACCAACAGTACCCTCCGGCTCCAGCACTACGTCAGCAAAATCCCGCTGCTCTTGGTTTCTGTTATCCCAACTCTTTTTTCTTTTTTTTTTGTACACCGGGCCCAAATCAACATTAGCTCTTAGTTAGTGTGCACTGGGGGTTCATTAGCTTTTATACGCTGATCTCTTCCTCTCCCGTTCGGCGCTTCTTTTTTTTTTTTTAATTAGCGCTAGCATATTGACATTGATCCATAGCTGTACATTTGTCATGCGCAGCAGTTCTGCCAACAATTTATCATTCCGTCGGCATGCAAGTTTACCGGAGCGAGTCACTAACTATCGTCTTCTCTGCAATCCAACCCCCTACCCAAAGGCTCCGCCCATGCACGTAACTCTGTGACGCCCCTCCCACTTGATCGGGAACTGCATTTCGTTACTCGGGAACGCGGAGCTTAGGCGCTTAATAGGATGGGTAAATGTCAGGCCGCCAAATGCCTCGATTACCCTAAATTGAAAATCATTTTTAATGGTTCGTACGGTAGGAGTGTTAATGGAGTGGGTTTGCGACAGAAAAGGTCTTACTCACAGGGAGTGATGAGTTATTCTGATTAAAAAAAAAATTCACTCGGCATTTTGGTTAATATTCTCCAAACTATTTTTCGGAAGTACCTATTAGTAGAAACATGTTGATATAATACGGGCGATTCACAATAGTGCGCCTCCAGGAGATTGCAACGCTTTAACTAATCAGTGTGCGCGAAATCTGTCAACCCAATGCGCGTTTGGAAAGGGTCGACAGATTTCGTGCACTGTGACTAGTCAACGCATAGCAAACTCTTGGAGGCACACTTTTGTGATTCGACCATATTATCGATGGACTCCATGAATCTTTCCTAGATTCATTTTAATCTCAGAGCTCCTTTTCAGGCGAGGAGGATTTTTTGTTTACTTTCCTTACTAAAGTCTACCATTTAAACGGTAGAAAAAGGTTAAAAGGTAAAAAATCAGCACCCTTTGACGTTTAAAGGACCATGTTTAAAGTTATTTTTTCGGTCGCATCTGCCTTCTTTTCATATCCATTTTGATTGAGTCTGTTTCCCTGATGACAGGGGCTCAGGATTCCAATTTGCATGGAAAATACAGGCAAATCCATCACGGCAGTATATCGACGATGATTTGCCATGTGTACGTTTCCGCAACAAAAGCTTGTGCTGGAAATCTCAACGGCGACCTTCGAAAAAGATAGTTGGTAGCAGTCAATTCACCATGAATACTGGTGTTATCAGTAACATGCAGGGTCTACACAGGAGTATTGTTTTTAATTCAGGACCCGTAACGTGGACTCAAATGGAGACGAAAGGAAGTAACCAAAAAGAAATACCTATTCATGTGTGACTGATAATAATGTCAATGTGTCTCATTTGAAGCAAGATATGGGACGGAGAACCCCCCCCCGCCTTTGAGTTGGTCATTGTTTAATCGGAATCTCAGAAATTCTTTACGGACTTTTTTTTGGGGGGGGGTGTTAGGTAACAATAGCCTAGAGGGTGTATAGGGATTGGACAGGTAAGGGGGGCACCCCTGCGTCCCATGTCTTGCCTGGTATAATGTATCTCCCATTAAGCTCAAAATACAGCATGGTCGTTCCATTATGGGAATAATGAATACAATCTTGATACTTAGCACTCATGAAGAAACTGAGTACTGTGCAACCGCATAATTTGCTACTCCGTTTGGCAAAAATGAGAAGATAATTCAAGGCTCAACTTTTACTTCATCGTGTGTATTTTAAGGATTTCTATGCATCAGTGAACGCCACAGGGACGTGCTCGTGACACTATTTGAATTTCAAGTGGAAAGCCAGGGATTGTGGTTGATGGAATCGAGGATATTCGAGTAGATAAAGATGAACCTGTTTATTCCATCTCAGTCAATCTCCTGCTGGCATGACCATCAAGCCTAAAGCTCTGCACGGCTTGTTTGCGATTAACACTGTTTCACCCTTTCCACCAAATGTCTAGTAAAGTCACAGTGTAATGGACGGTACCACTCATTTTGAAGAGTCTAGTTCAAACAAATCATCCAAAAATGGCATAAAACATTTCCTTATTTGACCCAGTGGCCCTTTTCTTTCATTCGATGCTCAACGCAACACAGTTCAGGTTTGTAATGCCTGTTATAATTGTTAAGTTAAGCCTGTGGGTGGGAGCGTTTAATTTCCTGTTTGATTTGGTTTTGCTGTTGCCTTTTAAAACCTTCTCACTGCAACCTAAGACCACATTCAGCCCTTCCTCCCCATCTTGGTCGTGTAAATTGGATGAAAAACTTGAGATTTAAAGCCATTCTTTGCATGTCTGTCAAATAGCCCAAACCATAAACTGGGTTTGGTCTTCATTTTTGGTTATCACTTTCACACTACATATTGCAACGACACACATTTTACGAGTGACTACCACGTAGTGAGATGCTCCAAAATGCTGGCATCATACGTCGATCGAAAACTTGATATTTTGCCATTACGGTACTTCAAAGTGTATAACTCTTGACTGGAAATGCTCAGGCGCACTTAAACACGGTAAAATAATGAAAATAAATACCAAGCACATGTTACGCAATTCCTATAGCTCAAGAGGTCGTCACGTGGCCGGTCTTAAACGAGTGATAGAGCATGGGCTGGTTCATCGTATTCTGCGCCACCATACGGCGTACGTCGCATATTTCCATATAAGGAGATTGAAGTACAGCTACTTACAGTACGCACGTCATAAAGGGGTGTTTTAAAAAAGGAAGTAAAAACTTTGAACAAAATCGTTTGACTTTTTTTAATGTTTAAACTTGTTTCAACTTTCTTACTCAAAATGCATTTAGGAATGGGAATAAATAGGCCTATGTGCTTGGCTTATCTTAATTAACGTTAAAAGCCGGCTCAGGAGAATCGACTCTCATAATTCAGCTCGGGCATTAGTTGCATCCATTCTCTTGGACTGACCTGAACTAAACGTTTTCATAACTGCCAAGCATGTATTTATCACCTGAATAATATCTGTAGGCGGTATCGGTGGAAGTAAATACCAGGTTTTAGGCTTCAACATTCCTGCACTTCTTTCATTTTTGATAAAAACAAATGTGGTTTTAAACTCTTAAGGAAAGTCCATACCGATGCCTGGAGTCCTTCAGTTAACGCCCCCTTTTAATGATAGCCTAGCAACACTAGCATTAGCAACACGTGTTGCCCCATCATCATGAATTGACTGAAATTTTTCCCCCACGCGCACAAACCCCTCGAGCAATTTACAACAGGTTCGATGAATCAATGAGGGGAATCGAAAACAAAGATCCGAAAGCGCTGCCATAACTGTTAGCCGATATTCTGTATCTGTCTGAGGAGGCTTTAGCTAGTTGGACTGCGCAGGTGTTGCTGAAAGCTTCCCGTCTTATTCATCTGTGGTACTTGGTCTAGTTTCGAACTCTCCCTTAATTCCTTTCGGACGTTTCTTGCCCTACATTCCAGGAAGACAATGAGCAGGCTAGAGAGTACCTACGCCACTTGATACGTCGAATCTTTCCTCGTGTAACTCGAACGCAAACTCGGTATGGCGTCTTTTTTTAAGAGCCGAACTTGGTCAAGTTGACAGAGCTTGGTCTAGAGAACAATATCGGCGATTCAAGTTTCAATTCGTCTGTTGCAAGCGTCGTCCATGATATCGAAATTCCCATATGCCTGTAATATACAACTTTACTATGTGGAAACATTTCCATCTTAGGCCAACAGCATATGGGGTGTGCCGAATTTGGACTGCAACCAAACATACGTTTTCTATTATGGAGTTATAAACTCTGAAGACAGCAGATCCATAGTGGGCGGCGCTTTGGTGTCGAGATCAACTTGTGGGATGTGTCCAGAGTAGTGCATCAAACATGCAAACATGCGCAAGACACCAGATTGTGATCAGAGTTTATAGATATAATTTATGTGGAAAGCCACTAGTGCGGTCCTTATTATTGTCATCTCATGAATGGAACGTCCACTGCCTCCGTGCAGCTATTTTGATAAGAAGGCATAGTCCGTGTATGGTTTGCAAAAGCCCCTGTCCACCTCGAGAAGAAGCACTCCCTCATCGGTTGGAAAGCCATACATGATGGGAGCGTTCATTTTGTTGGTAGTGACGCAACCGTAGCGCGTGCATAGTTGTTCGTGAACCAGCGAAGTTCAGTTCCAACCAAAGGATCCTCCGTTGCCTAGAAAATTGCGGCCTGTCTTAGTCCACCCCGACGGTCATGTGCTTGATTAGTAACAAAAGGGGAAACGAACGTATGTTAATTGGCAGGTGTCCTCCTGTGATATTCAGTGCCTTACTCGTCCAATTCTTCCTTTACACTGAGAATTCGAAGGAGTGTATTATTGCATTAATGGGCCTGCCCGTCATTATTCAATCTGTGGCAACTGCTAATTGTAGTGGGAATATGATCCCTTTGTAGTCTGGGGTTTAAATTGCAGAAGAAGGGACACTATACCTCCTTGCACGAGGAATAAAATATATTATTGACGATCCAAACCCAACAAATCACTGTTTGTCTGTCAGAAATTCTGCGATCTCTCCTTAAATTAATACAAATGACGTCCCACACAGAACGAATGATCAGCCATTTAGAATTAATCGGCCTGGTATACGTGGTCCGTAGCGCTGTGCGCTAGCAGCGCGCATCTACAGCTGCAGCAAAGCCCCCTGAATTTCAACGGGGCTTGCGGTCCGCCACCCTCCGTGGGGAATTTACTGTCATTCGCTTGGCGGTCTGATATCCATTAGAGGACGCCCGGGGGGGGGGAATCGGGGAAGAATCAAGGCAAAGTTTATACCATTTTCAGGCAATGTATCCGCTTGGTAATGGGCACGGGACGCTGGAGGGAAATTTTCAATTACTTTGACAAAGGAACAAAAATGCTGAAGGCGAATCTCCTCCATAATGGCTGGGCCGGATGAAAAATCCACAGGCTTTTCCTAAATTGGAAACCAAGACACTTAGTTTTAATATCACACTTGGTGCAGGATCTCAAACAATCGCTGGAAACAAAAAAAAGACAACCTAAATACTAAAACTCACGAATTGTCAATGAAATATTCATTTTATTCATCAGTCAGCATGTTATTTATGTTCTGTTTTGTTTATGTGAGTTTTCTGAGAAGGGCATAAAGAAGTGCACAACTTAGGTTTTCCACAAGTAGCTGAAAAACCCGTTGTGAGCTGCTTAACACTTGTTACCCACTCGTCGCAAATATATAAAGAGGGCGCTATTTCTTTGCAAAGCATGGTCTTTGGGTCGGAACTGAACTTCCCTGGTTGACAAACGACTAGGAAATGCACGCGTCACGGTCGCATCGCTACCAACAAATTTGAACACTCCCAACAAACGCAGCTATTTTCAACCGATGAGGGAGTGTTTCTTGTCGAGGCAGATAGCATTTACGTACCCATGCTACAAAGCATTGATGGGTGGACTGTATACCAACATACCAGAGGAGAATGCAAAGTTTATCCGGTATCTTTTCCCTCGGCGTCAGACGTGATAAAATTTTCCTCTCTAGCATTAATTACCAGGCTACGTGCGGATCATTTCCCAGGAAAATTAAATACATTGATGGCTGACTGAAAGTACCAAACCTGGCCGAAATAAGTACGACCCCGCTTTCCGATTCCTCCGAATGGAACCGAATGGCAACTTCAGGAAACCCCAAACTCAATATAGGATCTACGCTGCAAGTAAAAGAAAACTTTGACTTTGACTGACAATCCGTATCTAATTGATCGCCTTTTTAAAAACCCACTTACACTAATTTATAGTCGATCACAACGGTACAAAGAGTCATATGTTACTACATCCCACAGACTAACAGAGAAATGTCAAAGCTTCAGCAAGAGTGAGCTAGGTGATCCCTGGCTTTGATTCAAGTTATTGCATTTAAAAAAGGTATTAAATGCAATTCATTTTAATGCAAAGGTTAAAGTTTCCTCTCCTACTGGAGCATCAAAAATTGATATTTTTATATATTGTGCGCATCATTCTGCATTGCCTGCTGATAGTCTCCCCTGTTAGAATCACACAAAATTAATGTTATTCGGTACATTCAGCTTTCCCGCACGTGACCGTCGTTGGAATTCAACGAACGCATGTTGTCTGCGCCAACCATTAACATGCAAATAGGTTATGCGACATTTGAAAAATCACGTCCACTACAGGTTGCTCACATTCAAAGACTTGATACTCGTGAGATCATTGATAAAGACCTATTCTGTTTTAGGTATTGTCCTCCTTTGATTTGAAAATCAACAATGAAGTGGATAACATATTTTATACAGGATCAACAGAGGTGGCAGCAAGTCATTTTTTGCAACTCCAAGTCAAGTCACAAGTCACAAAAATAGAGACTCGAGTCCGACTCAAGTCCAAGACACATGACTTGAGTGAGCAATTCTCAGGATAAGTCACAAACTACACCATCTAGTTTGAAGCCAATCAACATCATGAGAAGGTCGAACATAACCCAACCGAGGTCAGCATCACCCATTGAATCTAACTTAACTTGACCAAAGTCTGCCTAGTTTCATTCAGACAAACCCAGCTGAGCCCAACCCAGCCCAATCAAACTCCCTCCGACCTCAAGCTCAATCCAAATGTGCCCCAACGAGAACCCTATGTTTTTTCCTTCCGCAGCCAAGGCCCTAATCCACCACCCCAACTCCAAAGTCAAAACCTACCCTCCAATGCAAACCGACACCCAAAGCACAAACATGTACCACAAAATCCAAACCCTCATCAATCCGTCGTCAAGAGTTTAACTTAAATCCAGCGTTCTCTGACGGCACTGGACAAAATCCCACTGATCATACAGCGTAGGCCAACCCCTTCATCAAATAAAAACCACCCACGGAATTTCTCGAGCCAAACAAAGTATGTGGATAAAAAGCCATTTCTCCGTACCCAAGTTCGCCAAGACAACTTCATTGTTTAATTGATTGCCCCTTAATTCACCTCGACAGCCCGTGAACCCACTTGTCCTTTGAGCCCATACAGCGTTTCCCATCAATTAAACGTGTGTAGATTTCATTAACAACGTACTTTAGCCAAAGGTACATGCATCTTTTTTTTGTGAATGGTACTATTCTGTGGTTAACATCCTATGGAACGCCAAGTAGCGGCTCTGTCATAAAAATAGACTAAAATGACAATTACTTTCATTTGGTAGTTGGTAAACCTCAATTTAGTTGCAGCTGAACCATCATTTTTGTCATTTTATGACAATGATGCGAAAACACTCTATTAAAAAC
>NW_019091364.1:3184040-3303082 GCF_001949145.1 Acanthaster planci
ACCCCAACAACCCAACAAAAACACAACAACAACAACAAACAAACAGGCTTGTCTTGTCCGCTGGAAGACAGTCACCTCCGTTTATAAAGAAAGAAATTTTGTTTGTAAAAGGGGCGGGGCAATCTCTGTGCAGCGCCAAATTACAAATTCTCTTTGGCATGTGTACATATACATCACAAGAGAATTACTATGTTATAGTAAGTGTGAGAAGTTATGCAGTTGGTTGTTGTTGTGCAAAGTGTGGGTGGTGAAGCATGTAGAAGGGTGTGGCTACATAAGGCGTGGGAATGCTGCAGGTGGCATTCGCAGTCACCATGAAGCAGAGTTCGTTTTCTTTCTCATACTGCACAATCCAGTCGACGCACTGCTAACCTTACGTCGACGACGTCTTAACTTTGGGCACACACAGATTACGAGCGGGCGGAGCTTCCGAAGCCACTTCAGACACGTCTGTCAAGGAAAAATGTTTAACGCAACAAGGAGGATGAAAATCTTTGACTTCCAAGGACATGTACATGAAAGACCTTGTTAGCAAAAAGCTTGCTGTTACCCGAGCAATGAATTTGTAAAAGTTTCACCCTGATTGCCAAAGATATGCAATGCCAGTTTATACGGGGTTCCGGTTGCTATTCGAGCATTTCCAGTAGCCTACGCCATTTGCAATTTGTGTATTTCGAATAACCATCATGACAATTAATGTTAAACATTACAAAAAATCGCTTACCTCTGAGTTTATCCTCGCTGTTGGTAAGTTAACAAACAAGATGCTTTACAAAGAGCGCGGGTTACTGTTACCACAGCAAGATTAATTAACAGATTTGAAATACAAATGCACATCCCTTTCGTTTGTATTTGAGATATTAATTTTCGGGGCTGAAATGAGAATTACAAATTGTCTTTCACATGTAGAGACCTTTCTACTAATAAATTGATAATTATGCACACATGCGCACAAATGGCCTTGGCGGCAAAACGTGTGAGTGGTTCAGCATTTTAGTTAACTCTTCAGTATAACACTGAGATTCCCTGTCAGAAAATGCACCTTGCTTCAACGCCATAGCTCCGCTCTCATGGTTGCCTGCTGAAACCACTATCGTAATCCATTTGCGCACGCCCGTGTGCACAAGAAACAAAATTTTACACTGAGAAACAACCAAATAAACTGAGGATAGCAATCCATTACTGAGCATCATCCTTTTAATCTTGACAAATGGTGGCACTTTTCAATAATGGATGCCTTACTCCCCCCCTTCCCATCTCTTCCTCGGGAGCTTATACATATTTCATTTTCTTCTTTACACGTCAGTTTTGATGAATTGATCTGGCGGCCCGACATTAAGGCGCACCGCGTTCGCACGAGATAGTCTGCCCGGAACATTCAAGGTCGGGGTCGACCGAGCAGAAGATGACGAATTTTGCTGTGGTTCGGGAACTGAAGTATGTCATATCAGGTATTACGGGAAGGCTGTTGGGCGGTGAGCAATGATAGAATAATTACACTTCGCGTGATTGTCCCACGCTTTTCCCACAGACCAGATTCAATCCATGGGCGTCCATTAAAAGACGGAATCTCTCATTCTCCTCCAAGCTGTTGCAAAAAAAGAAAAACACCCCTCCTTTTTTATGAGAACTCGCACGCAACAAACTAAGGATGCCTTTCTACACTGAAAAAGCGAGAATTACTGGAAAAATCTCCAGACTGAATACGCCTTGGACAGCGCAGAGCATAGTAATAACGGCGAGAGCTGCAAAGTGACGAAGGCGGCTATCCAAGATTACCAAATTTAAAAGTTGGGAAAACGAGCGAACTCCCTTGGCGGATAAACGTCATTCCGAAATGTTTTGCACCGGTAAAGTTCAATTCATTGCAACTGTCCAGTGTTCTTTTCCCCTGCTATCAATGTTCATATTTAATTGCTGAAAGGCGAACTTTCTCAGCGAGTCAGTTTACTGATGTTCCGCGTTCCCTACATAGAATGATCTCATATAATGTTTATCCCATTTTACATAGAAGTGACTGATTTGGGGAACTTCGGGACTTGAAACATAGGTGCCGGGAAACATTGGGTGGATCGCATTTTCACCTACTTGTGCAAGCATACCCCCCTTCCAGGTTTTACCCTCACCCCCCCACGCAAACACACTTCGTACACATTGGATCCGCCTTGGATCATGATTTTTCCAAACATTAATCTCTCATCCCTCTTACAATCTCACATGCAGTCATTTCCATGGAAAAAAAAAACACTCCCCGGAAAAAGAATCTGACATTTGGCCGTTAGCTATTTGGCTAAGCATGGCTTGTATCCTAAGTTATCCTACGTTCATATTTCTGTCTGTGGATATTATATCATTTCGCCTTCGAACAAGATTCTGTTAGGATCGAAACGCTGACATTCCTTCTTTTGTAACATAACATCTTCAGGGTCCATTCAAAGAGCTAAAGCCGATGGTATATGAAGTAATTATATGGAATCTCCCCTCTGACATCAAATACTGTAGATGTCAGATTTAATTGTTAATGGGGTCCACTGATTCGGATTTAATCAGTTTCGGAAGAGATGTTCGGCCGCCAGTCTTGAGAATTATAAGCTACAGTGATCGCGCGCACACAGAAATAAATCACCGACACGTCTTCAGGGGCAGTTTTTTTTACCCGCGACAAATTTGACACCTGTGGATTCGTGACGTCCGCAATGGCCAAAGTAGAGTCTGTTGGTGGGTATTTGAGTGGATAAAATAATGTCTGACTGGACTAGCCTCTACTGTTTCTTGTTAGTGGGGATCATATTAACCCCATTAGAGGTGCCTTGTCAGGTCTGCATTTGAATTTTCATGTATCTCTACCGAAAAAGATATGATGCTATGAAACAGAAGGAGACTCCAGTCTTTTGATGCATTGTTAGAGAGCCTGAGATACCTCAGAGGGTTGGGGTAAATTAGGAAATTTATGATAAAGTTTTCGATGTTTCCAACAGGATATTCGATTCTGATGAAATATTTCCAAGAACTCAGGCGACTGTCAACCGTTTCAATTTCAACTTGTGAAAAATACCTTTCTGCTTTCCTCGAGAAAGCAGACTTGAAAACAAATTGTGGCTTAATTCACTGTGTCGCCTAACTAGGAATGACAGGCCTATTTACTGATTACGTCAAGCTATATTTAATCTAACGGACTCACCAGTACAGTCGCGTCCAGATTGGAAGGTTTTGTGGCAAATGGTTATTTAGTTTCATGGATTTGAAGGGCGAAAAAGGGATGGGGATTTTGACTGCCACATCAGCCCTGGAAAAGTTAATGAATGGTTTCATGGCTAGGTCATGATCATAGTATTAGTGAAAAGAGACTCAAAAACTACTAACATCGAAGGTGAGATTTCATATTGCAAAGTGATATCACAAAGCTCATCTCCACGGTGCGTATAGAAAGCACATTTATGTGGAATTGTCACACGCTTGTAGCATTAACGTCGAAACATGGGATTTCAGAAGCGATTCAAAGCCTAGAGGAGACATGAATGTTGTAGTAGAATATGGAGATAAGGAATGATCCATCCTATTCAATCATTGAAGCACCGCCTCAGAGATGAAAAGAATATGGAGTGCCACTTGAAGAAAGTGAGAAAATTATTAATACGTTCTGGCTTATCTCAAACATACTATACGCACAAAAGAGATGCATGGATATCGAAGGTTAACAAAGTAAGAGCTGATGGAAATGAGACGTCTCTTTAAGGCGTCTAAAATGTTTCAGTCCTGAAATGAATGATTTTAGAGGGCGCATTCTGTTAAAGATGCAATCGTGGTAAATTGTGACCGCCAGACCCCGAAACCCTACATTACCTTTGGAAAAATACGATATATATAGTATCGACAACTATATACACACTCTACTGCCGTAGAAAATGATGTCTTGATATTTTTTTTTTCAATATCGTAACGGGCGTCCACTTACTACCAGTGACGTCTACCCAATGCAATAGAATCACTGTTACGGATACCAACACAAAGTCTGTACTAAGTCTGGTACATGTGGGTAGATAACCACAGGATTTGCGTAAAAACATGTCTTGTTAGACACCCTCCTTAAAAATCTCTCAGGTCACCTGTAGAAGCCACACATATTGGCCGTGCCAACAGGAAAATAGGTGGAGGCCCAAGCTTTAACAATGAGCAGAAATGCAAGTATTCACATTATAATTTTCCGCCAAATTCACAATTGTTCTGCCCAAATAGTTAAGTTATACGTACTCGTTCCAATCAGTTGATAAATACTTCATCATCGGGTGAATCCCAGTCTTTATTTACATGTCACAGTAACCAGAAACAGTGTCACTGTTAGGCGCCAAAATAACCAGAAATACGGCAATTCCGTATTTGAGGTATGCCTTTTCCTAGAGATACAGGTTTTAGAAAGATGTGACATGTATGTATCAAAATCGAAACTCTCTAATTTGCAGTCCTTGGAATTAAGGACTTTCATTGAAATAAAAGTCCAGCCGACGGCAGTATTGCACTTGAGTACATCATGAGGATTCAAGAATCCCCACAAGATTATCATGAGTCCGTCTCATTCAGTCTCAACTAAAAATCACATGTATACATTTCTAATAGAATACAACAGAAAACCATGGAGCTCATGCCCTATTACTTGCGACTGGATGCGCAGCATTGAAGTGATCTTAAATTGAATTTAGATGGACTTGTAGCAGATCTGACTGTAATGGATGTGACTCATGCGATCAACCAGATTCTTGAAACAACTTACATCTCCAACTTACCACAAATTTGGTAGGGGTGTGCACTGACAAGAAAGAGACCTCCGATCTGTCCTCGGGAATTTTGTCGGCACACCAACCTGTCAGCCTAAAAATGCTGAACCCCCAATGCTCGAGTAGTTGAGCGTCGCTCTTTCGTTGCCAGTCAACCCTGCACGGCCCGGACATAGGCGAGGAGACGCGGCAGTCCACTTTGATTTCCCCGACTCATGTGGGCCTAATCACTATAATTCGCGGGCTTTTACGCTATTAACTCCTCCACACCGGTGTGCTGCACGCCACGGCAGCCACCACATCGTATCGCGTGTTCTGAATGGCAAACTTCTCGACTCCCCGTGTCACCGCCTCAAACAACTTTGCGTTGTTGCAAGGTTTTCGTTTTTTATTTTCTCTCCTCGCAGGAGCAATTTGCTCCAGTGACAAAAGTGCACTATTTTTCTTTCAACTGATTTCTTCCGGCGTTTAATCGCACTGGGAAGTGCGACGTCTACATTCCTGAATGTAACACTGGTGCACGACAGACAACTCTTCTACCTCCAGTGCACGTAGAGATATCGTTTTTTCCTTTTCAATTTGTCCTTTTCGAGCGCAAATGTAATATTGCATGATACAGTTTCAATTGTGGTTGTTTTGCATACTTGACTGCGAGGGATCACACCACGGGGTCTATTTCAACAAGAAATTTGCCAAACTTGCTTAAAGTTTTATTTCCATGGTCCTTTTTATGTGACGGTTTCCCCTTCCCGGTCAATTGATGGAAAGCTCAGACATTGAAACTGTTATGAAGTAAAGATTTGGCAAGATTGAAAGGGAAAATATTTCACAATAACTATGTCATTAATAGTACTCTTTGACAATGACAGTTTCAATGATATATTGATGTAAATATGCCTTTCTTTGAAATTACATAAACTAACTAACATAACTACCTGCCAAAATGATATTTTTATTTGCAGCGTAATCTCTCCCATATCTCGTCGTTTCATCAATGTGGCCTAAGATTCGCTTTAATGCCCTTATGTCTATTTCATGTCCATGATGGCTACAAAAGATAACAATAAAGTTATTATGCATACGTACTGTTTTGTCCGAATAGAATTAGTTCTGTTTGCCAGCGTTAACGTTTTTACCACGTCAATGTATTGGCTGGGGGTCTGCAAAGCTGCTTGAGACTTGAATTGCGTTCGCCAGTCTAAAAAAATGTATTTGATCGACATGAGTAGGTTCTAATACTGTTTCGTATTGGTTTAAGAAAGCTGATATGAACCGGGACAAATACCATGTGGTATCCTTGCTATGTTTGTCTGTTCTCTATGTAATTTTTATAGCTGGAAAACTGCATGTTGGAGTGTCACTCTGGTCCCAGCTGCAGCTGAAAAGTGCTGTTAATAAAATGGTAATTTGGATACTCCTTTTCGATTTTTCAAACTTTCAGTTCATGCACCTAACAATATCGAGCTCTGAGCTCTCAGTCATTCAGTAAGTGTGTTGTAATGAAAAAAGTCCATGAAATGAGCAGGAATATTAACCCGTCTTATCAAAAGGAAAAAGGAAATGGCATTTTTAACAAGCAGTGTCAAATTCTCAGGGGAAATCATTTACGAGAGTGAATCAGAAGTCTAGGAATAAAGAAAAAATGCCTTTAATCGATACTGCCAAAATATCTTTACAGTAACGAATGGCCTCAACCGCAACTGATCTCGCGCGGAAAACAACGTATTAAATGAAGGCTGGAATCGATCATCTCGATAATGATCATTTAAACAACCTCTCGAAACCGATAATTGCACAGAGGTTGGCTGAAACTCTAGTCAGGGGCCCAAGTTATCCTCTCCTTTACTGAGTAAACGACAGCGCGGCGCGAGGGGGATACCAGACTTTACCCTGTGGCGCTGCCAGGAGGTCCATTCAATCTTATGACAACGGTCTATTATGACAGAATCAATATTATTGTGTCCACTCACAGTGCCTCACAAAATATCATATTCTGCCTGTCGCACTGAGGGCATCAGACTTCGTGCTTCCGTGCCCAAACCAAACGGCAACGGAAAATAAGCAGACGAGAGTAGGGGTCCAAAAAACGCGGAAAGCATTATACGCGCCACAGCCTCGCTCAATACTCGTTCACAGCGGTAAATATTACATGCAAAAAGAATTGATGCGTGTCACTTTGCAGTCCAGCTTGTAATCATCTGGCGCGCTTGGATGAATCTACAGCCGTCCAAGGTAGTGAATGATATCCCAGCCTCGTGGCAGATCAAACGAGCCCTCCAAATGAATAATGAAATTGAGTGGAAAAAGATAATGTTAAGTCTAATATTGAAAACAAACACTGACATTCAAACAGTCGTTTCCGTTTTCCTCATAAAAGTAGTATTGAAATATCTATTAATAATGAAATACCTTGATTTAATGTTTAAGCTAGAAGACTCAATGATTGAATGTTGCCCACAACAACGACAGCAATGATGTAGCAATAGGTAATAAATGACTTGCAATGTTAGTGATCATCTTTGGCTAATTTTTGTTCACTTTTGAAAGCTGAATCAACGTATTTTTATGTCCTTCGATCGTCAAATAAAATTTCATCCTGTCAAATGAGATTACATACAATTCATATTTATATATCTGATGTTAGTATTTTTAAGTGTCCAAACAGGTCTATTGTTTTTTGTCCTTTTACTCCTAGTGGGACCCCATTTGAGATCACGTCTAATAACATGACTGAATGTATCACTGTATACAAAAAAGAGTACTTGTAAATAAATAAACAAATAAATATATGTTCAGCTAACACTAATTTGGCTGTCATGCTAGAAATTAGCTGCCCAGCGAAATGGCGTAGCTGAGCCACCGCACTGTTTGCACTGCAAGTTGTGCGCCAGGCACGACACTGACGCGTGGATATACTGTTTCACGAAAATGTTCATACATTCGTTGTCAGTGTAGCAAAATATTAATCATAACACCAAACAAGCCGTGTTCTCTTAGGTTTCAGTAGAGGTTAATTCGGTCGTATAGACAGACAGTTTTTCTACTTTCAGTTTGCTTAACTTTCTGTTAGTGTTTCAATGCTTAGCGAAGTTATTGTCTGCATTAAAGACGATGCTCCTTTTTATCGGGATTAAACAGTGTTAGGAAAAACACTGCATAGAAATAGGTGCATAAACACAAGAGGAGTTGGACGACATATCCCAACCTCTATATCCAGTGGTGATGGGACATTGAAGTGACCAAGTGTTCAGTATTTAAACTGACAAACATTTGCAAAAGGGTTTTTAAAAAGTACATAAATAATAATAAGCAAACAAAAATAATAACTAATGGAGAAAAAGTGAAATAACGTATAAGGTGCAACGCTTTTTTCGACTTATTTGCGAACTCGGAAATTTCAGAATTTTTCCAATGTATGGTCCTAATCTCAGGTACTGGACTCAGTCAATGCAAGATAAAGGCGTGTTGATCTATACAAGAAGGCCTTTGCATAGCACATGGGGCTGTGATATATTCCGTGAAACTACATTTAATTCCAAATCAAGCGGCAACACCAGTGTTAAGGATACGAATTAAGACATAATAATAATAGCTTTATTTCAGATGGTAGCCATCTCATCCAAAAAGAAGATGGTGTTCAATGGGCCATCTATCAGAGTTAAGCTTTAGAGTAAAAGTCATATCTTTTTAAAATTACACATAGAACTAGAACACTATTGTTTATTAAATAATAAACACGACTATTAAAACAAATAAAAAAATGCTCTTGGAAAAATCTGCACGATGCAATCACATAAAATCCGTACACTACAATCGTCACAAAGCAAATGTAAACAGGAAACTGGAGAAAAAAAACCTTCTTTCTAGAACAAAGTTATAAAGCTATGAAGCACGGCTTGCATATAATAGGTCTTATTTGTTCGAGCTAAACCTGTTTGTCCGATCAAAATTATACACCAGCAATGCTGTACTTCCCCCTAGTATAATGTTTATTTAGCTTCCTCCAGAAGTGATGTTGATGGTGATGACGTGTTACGATGGAGAGGATGAAAGAGGATGATCGACAGCTGGTAGGGAGGAAGGTGTAATTGAGACGGGGGAAGAAGGAGACGAGGAGTAGGTTAAAATTCAGCGATGCGTCGGTCTCTGATTGTATCCTTAGATTTAGTCTTAAATAGTGGAGTCCAATTACGGCTACTTCGGGTCTCTTTGGAGCAGTGGTTTGCGTGCATCCCACACCATGTTAATTGAGCTGCGTACAGTGTTTGCAGCTCGCCGTGCAGTGTTTAATTAAGATCTGGCATTTGTTAAATTTTCATGCTAATGCCTTCCTTATTCCAGACTTTTTTGACATTTGTATACCATGAAAGGTTTTTGTCCTGTCTGCAAGCACATATTCAACTCCTAACAGCTGAGAAAAATGCGCGATTAAGCCCTTAGTATGAAATATTTTAATAACATAGTTTAGACATTTAAAATATTAGGATCTGACTCTTGTCTCGAAGCCCTTGCCAAATCATATATTTTCTCTATTTGTAACATTTACCCCCAACAATAACCTCACTCGTGTAACAGTCACTTGTAAATATTTGTTACAGCTTTTGGCAAGGTGTTTTGGTTATCCTGAAAATTGGCTCAAGGCAATCGCATATAACGTTTTAATATTGTACAGTATCTATGAGGCTGAGCCATTTTCAACGTCATCCATGTTAATATGGTTTCCATATCGACGTAAGAAACGCGGACAGCAACACAATAAAGACGCAAACTGCCACGCGGACAAACCGGTATGGAAACGTGCTAAATTATTGAGGTGTCGCCCACAACGCGGATTAACTCAAACCAGCCCGCGACCAATTGGCAAAGTTGAGCCTGGCTCAACTTTGCCGAGTTCTGCGTCGAATAGCCGTAGTATCCCCATACAAACATGCATGCTGGCACGTTTCACTTATTTTGCTCATTTTATCTGTAATGCTTAAATTTACACCCTTATTATCAACCAAATAACTGACAATCAGTGAAATGAATGAAACTGGAGTACAGGATTGGCATCATGACTCGAGGCTTATAATCAGTCTAAAAGGGTAGCCTATTTTCTGCAAAAATCACGGCGTTTCGGATGACATTTTGTTTCGATTTTTGAGTGGAATGACGTCATGCACCGTCTCTTCCGTTGACGTCTGTGTCTCCTCGTCTAACGGACAGTCTGCGTTACAAACAACCATGTGGAAAAAAGGATTTACGGTACAGTAATCTGGTGCAGTTTTTAGCCAGGTCCACCGGAATCGCTGAATACCACTACATAGGCCAGCAAGTAATTCATTATCCTTACATCACAACACGTGCCCAAATAACTTCCATTGTCTCAATTCAGGTGTTACATTCTTCACAGTGGAATAGAAGATAAAGTCATTTGACTAGATCCAAATAAAAAAAATCAAGAGATGGGCAACAAACCAAACCAAGATTAAATATAATTTACTCATACAAAGGCAGAGGCAGCGAGGACACACTGAGCTTGTGCTGCCGACCGCAGCCCTTGGCTGACACTTGTCTCTTACTTCGCGGTCTACGTTCACTCGTCACGGAATCCTCCTATCAAATTGACACGTGTGAATAGAATACCCGCTAGCTTATAAATATTTTGAATACGAAAGAAACGAAATTAATTCCGTATGAAGAGGGTATATTAGAGTTGGGCATGTTGTTTGGCTCTTTTCTGATTAACTTTATGGTATGGCAAATTTAGCAAAGGTCTTGTTTTGTTTTTCTGTCCAGTTTTGCCGCATGTTAGCGGTACAATGGTACAATTCCCCGAAAGATGTTTGTCTTCTGTGCGCAATGTATTGAAGTAACCTCGTTTTAAACATGCATTTATTTCAAACTGACTTTACATTAAGGAAAACCCGAACTTGAAAATACTCAAGCGATTCGGGTATTCTAATACTCCATTATTTCCGGATAAGATATGTGTGAAAGCTAGAAATTTATACTAAATGTGGCCGATTTGGGAAAAAGCACTTCCAGTGGAAACTCGAGATAAACTGAATTTAACTCGAATTTTTGTTGTCTATAGTTTCAGGACTCACTTCCCTCGAATAGTCCTTTCAACATGAGCAAAGCTAGTGGCACTACCGGAGTAGGGCGGGCCGCGTCAAAGGGTGCATAGGTTTTGCTGTCAACTATAGCTTCACCCATGTTAACTTAAATGTAAGGACGCTCGAAAAAAAAAGAGGCAGAAAGAGAGATGACCACAAAGGACAATGCTGACGAAATCTTAAAGACGATAAAGAAGATCACCTCGAAGGATGACGGGGATTGACTTTTTTCCTCGTAAATAAAAAGTCCCGAAAGTTGTCCATGCAGCGTCAGACGTTGATTCATAGAAATAGATGGGTGGCTTTGACAAGCCACGTATCCTGCCTTTAACAGGCCTGATACCAGCCCGTTGTAGGCGAGCTGCGGAGGCGGATAGAGTCGTGCACTCACTTCCAGCGAGAACTGGTTCATCAATTGTCAATCACAGACGTCGGCAGCCATACCAATTTCCACCCATTACGAGCGACTAAAACAGCTAAAACTCCCGTAAACACATTTTGTGTGGTTTCCGACACACCAGCGGAAAACACAGGGAGTGAAGGTTGAATCTGGCCGTTTGCATTTCCACGTGTACCATCAGAGAAAGGGGGTTGTGGGAAACCGAAGAAGCCTTTCCGAGCTTCAACATTGTGCAAAAAAACAGGCTTTAGTTGTTCCATTAAATATTAGAACTTTTGCTATCGTATTCAATTAAGGGAAAATTTAAAATATCTGGTAATTCACACTCATCAACACTTTCATCGTTTTTGTAAGACTACTAATGTTATATATAATTTTCATTAAACATTTTTCAAGGTGCAAATATTTAGAGAATTCTGTGTTTACAACATTATGCACGTTAATTAATCTGTCTGAATGGCAAAGATCAGAACTTGTTTTTTTTATGCTCCTTATACTTATTTCCTAAATGTCCACGAAATATTTTTTAGGAAACACATGCTAAGTACTGTGGAAGTTCATGCAATTTACTTGTCCCATTTTTGTGTACTTTGATACTATTCCCTTCTTGAACACAAAGATGGCAAACCACCTCTTGTTGAGGCACGCAATTCTTTTTCCCAGCTTTAAATACTTGTCCTTTTTCTGTTCGTGTCTATCGTTTTTGATATAGAAACCAGAAATTCAGCAAGAAAGTCCATTTGCAAAACTATCGAACCACCGTTTCCTGTACTTCGAAATAATCCTTATTACATTTTGCAATCGAAATCTCACCGAAAGCACAACTTTTTGTGCGCTGCTCTTTATCCAGGCAGAAGACTGTTTCTCATATTCCGTAAAGACATTTGCAAACGTATATATCTGCTGAGTTTTCCCATAAGCCATCTGTGATAAGTCACAGACCGGAAGTGCCCGAAACCGTTACCTGTTGATTTGGCCACATATTCATTTAACCCAAATGTCAGCCAAATTTTGTTCATGTAATAAGCCTATAAAACATGGTTAGTGCGCATGTGTCACGGTGACAAGTCTGACCATACAAGCGTTTTATGTTTTTTAGTGTGTGTGAATTTCTAATATCAAGTCACCAGTAACAAAAAAAACTATCGGTGGCAAGAGGGGAAATGTCCAGAAGGCCATTGGTCAATTTCCTCTAATGACATTTTCCGTCGCGTACTTCTAATGTGTCGTCGCCCGGCAGTACCTTGCGTTTTCATTCTTTACAAGTTGGCCGCTAAAAGCTGTTCTTCCGTACGCAAGTACATGTACACAAATGTACATGTTTGACGATCAGATCTGACTTCAAACGTTTTTAAGTCACTGCATTTCTTTGCGCTATCATAAATCAAGCATCAAACCAGCATCGGTAAATAAAAAAAAAAATGTGTAGAAATATAGCGTGATATTGCAATACCTTTTTTTTGGCCATTGCAATATTTTTAAAGCATATTTTTGTTTAAATTTGTGTTTATTTCTAACTTATTCAGGATACAGCAGAATCGTCATAAAAACCTTTGAAAATGACACTGTGGACATAATACATTAATTCGTAGACCGACTGAGTTACTGAAACTTGAGAACGCCAGCTACATAATGAAACAAACGATGGGGGGGGGTAATTCATAAAGGCTTTGAGTATGAAACACGTCACTATCACTCTATCCCGTGAATGGCGCATAATTTCAAAGACGCCTTACAGGACCCAATAAATGTTCGGGGGAAAAATCAAGCATGAATGAATACCCAAATTCAAAGGTAATTATCAGAGGAGTTGTACTTTAAGTCTATAAATCAATAGCGTTCAATCATGACTGAAATGAATCCGCTTCCCGCCTGATTGAGATTCGGTGGATGCGCGCTGAAAACCGTTCCGTCATCAACCTCAAGGCCAAAGCATGCAATATCGGCTTACTCATTTGATGAATTAATTGAAACCATCTCTTTGACTTTGGCTGGTTGGCACCCAAGGGCTGCCTGGGTAAACTTGACTTCCGCCCACGCCACCCGCACGGAACGGAACTAACACAGTCAGAAGGGACCATTACTAAAAAGGGGAAAACCGTGGCCAAATCACTCAACAGCCGCGCAGAGAGCTGTATACCTGTTGGATTTTTACGTAGGCATGCTATCGAACATTACTGCCTGAATGATTGCTCCCGATTTACATTTCCGCATGAGTAATTCTGTGGTCGGTCTTCGCCTGTGATTGTTCTGAACGCCTGTCTGCCTCTATTAGCCGGGCAAACACGCGCTGTTGATACGGGTAATGGATTTGGTAGGTGAATAAGTGTTTGTCAGAGAAATTTTCGGAGTAGTCATTAAGACGTTGACGTAAAACGAAGTCACATCCTTGTTTTATTGAATTTGAAAGGATTGTAAAGGCAGGCCTTGGAAAGCGATTATGGTCTAAATCTGGGAAATATCTTTCGTAATTGGGCAAGACGGAAGGCTGGGTACAAAGATCTGGATGAAAATTATGGTTCAACCTATGGATCATTGCCAACATTTCTTCGATAGGAATACTGGTAATAATTCTTGTAAGATTGTGTGGCTGATGTTTCCCGTGCTAGAAGGCACATCCGGCTCCGAGGCCATATATATACTCTGCATGTGTTTGGGCCAAGAATCGATAATTATAACATGAAAAAAGTATCTTAGTCAGCTGTCATAAATGCCAGTTATTAATCGCGTAGAAAATTAGAATAACATTGTGCTTAAGAGAGGAGACAGCTAATTTAATGCACTTCAACGAAAATATTTATCGCATCAAGTATTAGGGATTTCGAGCGGTTTCCTCTATAGATTAATTATTACAGAGGAAATAATGAATAAGAAGCCTGTATAAAATGTTGTACACAAACCCAAACACTCACCGTTTGTTGGTTGTAATTGAATAATTGGCTAATGGCATTTGAGTTTAGCAATGCTTAAACTTTCACAGATGCTTCAATAGGCCAGATTTGCGTCCGTAAGAGGCCTTGACGTCTCTCCGTTTGCGCATCATTAATGTATCTATACTGATGATAAATCAGCTGAAACTTAGACCTGCAATCGAGTCCCTTTCTGAGCACACGGGACATGAAAAGGACAGTCTGTATGGGGCAGTTTCAGTCAGCGGCGTAACTTGGGAGGGGGGTTCATTCCTCTGGCCAGTTATTCAGGCCCTGGCCCCCTCTATATGAATCCGTTTGAAATCCTGAAAGGAACAAAACTGAATTATACAAGACATGGTATTTATTTTCACTACCCCGACGTTTCCATCAGTTACGCCACTACGTTGGTCGAAAAAGGGCCTCTGCTATCAAATCTGTGAAAAATGCAGCATCTATTGTTATTTGGATTTTGTTCTCAGGGGGTCCACGATGCGAAAGTTACTTAGGAACGTTCTGTGCAACAGTCTGTTCTTCTTGAATGTTTAACTGTGCGATACCCCCCTGTTATCTGTGTGTTCCTTTATTCGAAAAAAATACACTTTAAACTTTCACAAATTGTCCATGCCTTTCCTGACAAATGTGAGCACATCTGCTGTGAGGTCATTACATGAAAATACTGTTTGTTTTAGTTTTGCTCAAAGTTTAGACCCAAAATGTGTTCATTGAAATATTTTTCGATTACTGTTAGCTCTATGGCCTTTTACCATAAACTGAAACAACAGATGGCCAGATTAAATAAAACTGATGACCAAAAGACTGCCCGAATGAAGGCAAATGTATGGAAGAAACAGCTGTTAAAGGTTTCTGACTTCGAAGACACTACACTTTTGGTCACAATTATGCATTTTGTATAGGGCATAAAAATCAAATTGGTGCCATAATGTCCCGAAAATGGGTTTAGTTGAACACAAAGGAGCACCTGCAATAATTGCATTGTCTGGACCCTTTAAACCATATGTGTCAAATGTTTGAAAGGGGAGATGACTGAAACACGCCATTTTGTTCGTTGCATGCTTTCAAATAAAAGGATGTCATTTGTCGCTCATGCTAGTTACATTGTAGAAACTCCTACGTTTTTAATATTGTGTCACACTTTAGAGCTCGCTTGTGAGGATAATTAACAAAACAACAATCTCCTTAAGGAAGGACAGACAAGTAATTTCATAGGTTCTGATGAAGAGACGTCAATGTACCACGTGATAGCACGGTTTCCAGAGACTGACCACCGTTGAAATAGCAGAAAAGTGCTTGGTTGGCAAAGTGTACGTCATGGTTGTAAACTACAGTTTGTCACACAAAAAAGTACAAAACTGTCCCTGCAACCATACTGTTTTAGAAACATACAGTTAGTATTATAAAATGCGTTAAAGCTTAAGCCTCATTTTGATACTAAGCTGTTTTCCCTCTGACTGAGTGAGCAAGATAAGTTTATTTGCGTCTGTTATGACGCACGACAAAACATGACTTTCAACTGTAATGTCTGCTTTTGTGTTCGCCAACGGTGAGAAGGGTAGTTGTGCTCGGACAGGATAATGGAAAACAGGTTAATGTGTTATTTCAGAACCACATCCTGTTAATTTAACTATGCCATTTCACAGTTTGCCCGACTTTCTGCTCGTGCGATTTGGACAGATGTGTCACCAAGTCTCGTGGTTGGGTTTTTGGAAACCACTTCTTTTAACAGTTTTTATTTCTTTGGTGGTAATTTTTTTTTTAACTGAGGGAAAAAACACAACGGGCATGGCAATGGTGTCAAACCCTGCTTTACCGAGAGGTGGTTACGAATGTAACGTTCAAACATTTTTGTGGGTTTTGATTGTTTGACTTTCTGGTTTTGGTCTCGTATTTTTTTCGTTTCATTTTGTTCATGCCGTTTTGTAATCTTTCAATTTGTTTTGCCCTTTTTTAATTTTTTTTTTCGTTTTGGCTTTCTGTTTCAAATCCATGAAATTGAGCAATCAACCCACGGTTAACTTTGCACATGAAAACATGCAGAGGCTGTAAAATGGACTCTGCACCTGACGCACTCTAAAATCACCAATTTCCACAAATCTCTCTAAGCACGAATTAATGTGCAGCATGCATTATAATTTACGCCGCTTCAGGTGGATCGTGCCTCTAATGTACAAAGTTCGTCGGTTTGCATTTCCATCTGACAAAGGCGAACATCTTGCATTAAAGTAATTAGACCTATCCAAATACCCAGATGTATATAGTCAACTAAAATTGACCTTCGGTTTGGTCATGCCTTTTTCGATGCACTCTTCTGAGATACACGCCACGGACAACTTCCGGGCTTCTTCTTACCTAATTGCGAAGACATCAATGGAGAGAATAACGTGAGTCACCCAAGATGGGCCTAGTACTAAATTACATCCTCATTTCGAAATCCCCCACCGTCTATCAATCTTCATCAGGCCGCCATATATCGCATTATTACAGCGCCGCTGCTGGTTACGGTCATGGCATTGCATTACCAAAGGAAAAAAAACTATGGAAAGAGGGACTGTATCTGCCTGTACATGAGTTGGCACTCGGCAGAGTGCAAAGTGATTTTCAACGCACTGGACACCCTTTCCGTGAAGCGCACGTTGGCTGCTAAAGGCTACACAACGTGCATAAAAATCACTCAAACGCGAATACATTTTGATACCAAGCTGGCCGTTTAGGAATCATATTTCACGTACTTTGGCGTAAAGTGACACGAAATACGATACGTGCCTGCACTGAAGGAACCATAATATAGCCAACAGCATGAAGGGAAAATGATTTAATGTATACCCAGCAAAAATGAGACAGAGGGGTACCTCCATAGATCACCAATCCCTATACACACTCGAGACTATTGTTACCCAACACATCCAATAGATGTCTGAAAGGTGAAACAATGACCAATACAAAACACGGGAGGGTTTTATTAATCTCATATCTTGTTTCATGTGGTTTGATGAACGCAGTTAATCTTGATAATGTACCAAGCATACTGCTCACAAATTTTGGCTGCACGTGAAAGACAGTGTGCTACATACCCTGTCATGGCAACCGCAATGGTTTTAAGGTCATGTTACATACGTATGTATTCATTCCTAAACGTCACTGATCCAGTTTCCGTTCTGTGGCAATGAGTTCTACTCTATAAAGAACATCCAAAGACTCCCGGAGCCTGACTATAGTTTTTTTTTTCAGACGCGATACAAATCGTTTTGGAAGTCAGCGTGTCATCGAACGATGACAGTTAGAAAGCAGTTTGGGAATTAACGTTGGCAGCTGGGAAGAGCCGATAAACAGCAGTTTTAAAACAATGGTATTCATCAGAACCTGGTTCTGTTCTATCCATAGCATTGCCTTCGCACGGGAATCTTTCCAGCGGAGGGGGAGAGGAGAATAGAGCGACAAATGGCTGCAATTAAATGAAGAAGGCTGGACCATGACGGTTGGGGGCGCCGTTCCGATTATCTAAATTATAAACTACGACAGTGATACAGTCCTTTTCTGTTTCTCTCCTTTTTATCTATTTTTTTTATTAATCCTATAGCCTCCCCAGAAGGAGAGAATCCCCTGGCCCCCTTCCGACACTCATGTTCACGAGGATGTATAGCCCTTTCTGGTGGAGTGGATAATCTCCTGTAGTGTAATAGTCTACGCTTTGCAGACGTATAAGGCCACATGAAAAAAAAAAGATAATTAATTTAGCATCAGCGCCCGCCTCAGAAAATCTTGCTGCGTGGTTTTTTTTTCTTTAAAAATTGTCTACAACGCCCACATAACCTCGGGCAGGCACAACATGCAACCTGCGTACAGTCATGTGCACTTCTGTGCCCGAGTCTGAAGTGAACATGGCGCTTTCATTCCGTGCTAGCAGCAGTCCAGATCAGCATGCATACCAAAGTTCACGTATTAAAAAAACAAAAAAAACTCCCCCCTCCTCGATTTTGGTAAATACAACTGATGCTAAACTATCTTTTTCTTTAAGTGGCCTTATAAGATGAATCAAGACGACGTAAGAGAATTTTTTTTCCACATTTCACAATGATTTGCGAATAAATATCCCTGCACGATGCTGACGTAGGACCACAGGTGCTTGAGATTCTAGTATCTTTTAACAACTACACAACCTACAGCGATACTAAACAGCAGGTTTAAAGCTTATTCACAGAAAACTTGGAAATACGTTATCAATTCCACATTAGAAAAAAAGGCCCATCTCGCTCTCATTTTTAAGTGATCAGTAACCGCAAAAGTTATCAAGGGCTGAGTTCCCTCTACTTCCCTTCCGGAATTTTTTGTCCGAGGCGTTTGTGTTGCCTTCAGTAGGGATTTATACCGCGCCACTGATGGGTCGGGTATATATCGTATATTAATAGGAGCGTGGATTTGCCGCCCACAGCAGCTGATTTACTGCGAGGTTTTGCCATCAGACCACCAAGAATGTACTACTGCGCGCCATGCCGCTTCCTGGTGCACACCCTACCTGGCTGCAAAGACAATTTCAATCGGCGTGTACCTTTGTTTGATTTATTTACCCAATCCCCAGATTCCCTGCTACCTAAAAAAAAACCGCATTTTACGAGGCCGGTCAGTCGTCTGCGCCGAACTTGTATTGTGACCAGCGTATCGGACCCAGATAACCCTCTCCATCCTGACAGCACCAGGGCTATCAATATCCTTCAGCGGGCCGGGTTTTGCTGGTCGGGTGACACGCGGGATCCCAAACCCTGCCCTTTTCCAAACAGCGTGAGATATTTCTTTTCTCGCTCTTCCTCTGTTTAGATAAAAGTAATAAAGCGCCCCGGTGGCAGCTTTGACAGTTAAATTAGCAGCAGTTGAGGAGGCGCTATTTGCATATCAATCACACAGTAAAGCTGAGCAGGAGGAGTAGGGATCGCGTTGAGGAATACGTCATCGGTTGCGTGTGGGTCTTCCCGGAGCCTAAAGACGGGAGAGGATGGAACAGATATTTGGTGACTGTATGGGTTATTCACCGATGTCACGTTGTTACGTGACTTTCGACTTGCCTGCCAACTCAGCCGTCAAGCCAAATCGTAACAATTTGGATCTATGTTCAAGAAGAAAATAACGAATCCCATTCAAGAATTATCTGACATTGCTTATAAGTTGGATGGTGTTCACAGAGCATGATATAGTTCAAGGTTTGGCAGAACTGTGAGGCGAAAATCAGCAGAAAGTCCAACGTGCACCACGTTAGGGAACTACATGGCCTACCCGCAATGAAGTACGCACTGCAGAGTCGCGCGTGCGAGTTTGGAGTCCAGTTTTCGCGTCGAATTGCAGCGATCCATTTCGCTCTTCGTTGCGGATCGGCAATCACGATTATGGCACCCTACGGCACAGCAAAAATCCTCTCAGGTAGTTTAAATGCACATTAACATTTGATTAACCATGTACCTCTTTATTTGGAGGTTTTGTTGGCCAGGGTTTAATCCGTCCCTTAAGACCACAAGTATCCCTTTAAAATGACGACATACATGTATTTCATCTCCCCATCGCCATGTTGAACAATGACCTCCCATTTTTTTCCCGAATACAGGCACTGCAAGGTCCCAATTTTGCTTCATTATCACAAGAAATTCACGCTCAGTTTCTTTTTCGAAGCTGTGAACCTCTACTGTTAAGAATCCGCAGGGGCACTTCGAGGGGGAAGAACGCACACAAGTCCTGATTCGGTGTCTTGCCGAATAAAATGTTGTTCATTGACCACGCAGATAGAAAGTGCTGAACCACACAAAACTGACCAATCGTCACAGAATGTTGTACCTGAGATGAAACATATCAGATTTATTAAAGTTTACGACAGGTTTCAATAAAACGCAAGCGGTAATTGAGATCTCAGGGGAGTGCGTATACCACAAGCTCTGAGATGGTTTTGAAAAAAAAAACAAGTGCTGTCTTTTGTTATAATACGCTCAGTGCAGAAAAGACACTGCAGATATTCAATGACTCGGATCGTATGTAGATTTAACATACAATGTCCTTGAACATGTAATTGGACGGAGCATACCACTGTAATGATTGCACTTTATGCTGCGGTACCAGATGACACAAGCCGTTGCATAGCCCATTCATATTCCATCTATAACATAATTAGCATTAGGTTGGAACTTCAAACCGTACTTTTGCTGACAGGCCCGTCACAGAATGTTGCAGCTGCCTTTGAGGAAATGAACAAAGAAGGAGCAGAAATTTGATCAGTTGTGCAACCATTTACTTTGCCCGTTAGAGGAGAACGCTGATCGGAATAGAACCATACCAACCTCCAATATTTCCCCTGTGCCTTGACAGGATTATCTTTCGCCCGTCTTGTGCTAAGTTGTATTTTAATATGCAGAACGTTCGGCTCCCCTGGTGGGTTTTTGAAAGGTTGTTCGCCAGATTTTTGCAAGGGTTTGACAATGTTATATAGAACGAAATTCAACTTATGCTTGAGACTTGGAGGGTATTAGGGATATGAAACTTGAAAGGGGCGATAAACAACTGAAAGGATACAAATGAACTGGTCGACTTTCTGGATTAGGACAAAATGCGCAGGAACAGGCCTGCTTCAGGTGGGAAAGGGACCGTGCACCTCAGTCTGTGAGGGCACAAAAGCTGCAATGCCTCAGGTGATCCTTTTGCGAGTTGAATTGGAATAAAATCTGGTACACACCCAGAGAAAAGACACTCTTGCTATACCGTGATGCGGGAAAGCATTTGCATAGCGATTACCATCTCTGGAATGGACTGGTGCCCTTGTGCCGTTCTTATCTATTGAGAATGGTGTATTGCTGCAGTGCAATTCTTATGCAACTAAACAAAAGCTTGCCATGAATCACGAGTTATGGTTGCAGTGTCTTCAGTGTGGAGAATTTAAATCATATTTATGTGAAATGTAAGAACTTAACTTACAAAAGGCTTATTTCATTAACATAAAATGCGGGCAATCCTTTGTATGATCTTTGTATTCAGCACGGTCAGATGGCCTCAAGTAGTTTCAGAGACCCCGGTGTGCTTGATTAAAACCCTAACACCCTAGGGTGTGTGCAAAATCATATTAAAATTGGAGGATTCAGGGCTGTTAGGGTTAAGGACATTGCGGATCCAGATTCCTTGATATGCAGTGGTGGCCGTGATATTACGGACTGAGGTATTTTTGTATATGGCTATTGTGACGTGATCAACGTGACAAGGCTTAAGACGTAGCAGCAAACGTCTATCAGGCAAGACTCTCGTAAATAAGGCTATGTTTGAATGACGCACAACAGTCTGTTGGATATTCCATTTCTGATCTGGGTGGGTTAAATATTTGACATTCTCAATGATTTTAATCTACAAAGAATGCGGAAGTGTATTGAGTTCAGTTGTATACTCACCTCGGTTTGCTCAGGCAACATGTGGGTTCAGTTTGATATTCGACATTCACCAACGCCTTTGGAACGAAGTTGCTTATGGGCATCATTTCCTCGCTGGAAAGACACTAAATTTAAAAGCACTAAGAGTTCAAAAGAAAACGCACATGTCGATCTCGGGTGAATAACTTTGTACTGACTTTGTTGGCGCCGCATTTCATCATGTTCTTCCTGACTATGTCAGTTTGCCCGACAAGCCATTCATAAATATCTTAGGCAGTTAGGTCGCCCAGGTTTTAACGGCAGGTGTTTCTACGGTTTGTTTTATGCATGGCGGTCGGTCCCTCCAGGAAAAGCGGCCATTTGAGTGCATGTCCCGGGCACAGCTAGAAACATTCTGAAATAAATGGAGCCAAGACGACAATAGTCTCTTTCGGAAGAGTCCATTAGTTGATGAATGAATGTTGTGAGAAAATTTCCCCAAAGCAATATTTCTCCCTTTTTAATGAGTGATGAACACAAACGACCAGCATGTATTGGACTTTTTTTTCCATTCATTGGACCCTTTAGAGTGGTTTCTCATGTATCACATGAATGCAATCATTTCCAAAAATAAAAGCCCTTTTTGGCAAATGTGGCCACAATGGCACGCCATCACTGGGAAAACCTAACTCCAGTCAGTTCCAGATATTTTTGAGAGGTGAAGTTATCAAAAAAACACATATATGATAAACACCTATGCACTAGAGGAAAAAATGCAAATGTACAACTCCTGTTCTCGACAATCTTCACTTTTACAAAAACAAAATCCTTTCCAAAATGATTTAACCAATATGCATATAGACATCTTAAATCTTGACATTCAGGGTTTTTATTCCTTCTTCCAGTAATTTTGGGCAAGTGGGGAAAAGTGCATCAACACAATCAATGTTATTACGAGACTTGGTCATCATTAGTGTTTTAACAATTGCAATCTGGTTGATCCCATGGGCCTAGCGGTGCTTTTCCAAACATGTAGATGCTGAATGTTATCAAAGGATTAATTCACAATTATGTGTTTAACATATGGGAGTTACTGTTAGAAAACAAGCGCCACGTGACTACTGTGTTTTTCCAAATAAATGTCCATTGAGAAGGATCCTGCTTATTCTGAAAATGCATAAAGAAACTAAAAACATAAAAGCGAAAAGGAACTACGTGTATAAGAGTATATTCTAATACTTAGCCACATTTAATAGATAATGATTTACATAACTCTTATTACAATGATTGTTTTTATCTGTAACTTCGACAGATATTTTCGTCCAGTGAAACAAAAAAGAAACACAAAAAGCCAATAGATCCAGCAAATCAATTTCATTGTTACAATTTGTCATATATTAATAAGTGTCTCTGTTTACAACCTCTTTTCTATCACACATAGGATAACTGAATTTTATTTTTTAAATTTTGTTTTCCCCTGCTGTAGAACATGAAAAAAAATTATGTTAATTTTTCCGAGGTTTTCATGCTCCCTAAGTTATGCTCTACCATTGGTCGCTGAGATTACCTACTGGAACCTTGCGACGAGGCCCCCTGCTGTTGCGGCGGACGACCGTTATCTTGGAATGGTCTACCCCCAGGGCGATACGGCTGTCCGACACCGTCGGACGGTCTGTTCCCGGGTCTCGTTGATGGTCTCCCTCCAGGTCGAGCATTGGGGCGCCCCCCTCCACCTCCGCCAGGTCCGACTCCAGGGCGCCCTCCAGAGCTAGGAGTGGGCTCCTTTATTTTCTCCATCTCTTCTCTTACTTCGTCGACTTCATTAGTGAGCGAGTTAAGATCTTGCCCAAAGGCGTTGAGTTCGTCGTCAAAAGCGGCTATGTTTCTCCCAAATTCATCAACTATACAGCAAATAAGATAGTGTATCAACGTGTTACTATTTAGCGTTACATTATTCAATTTTAACAAGTTGCCCTGCAAGATCCCTTAAGGGCGCTATTTGGTCGTCATTCAGCTTGTGACAAGCATGCATCTTAATTTAAGAACTGCATCACCTCATGTCCGTACCAGTGACCTTGAGTTAAATTGGTGAGTATTGCCCATAGGAACAGTGTTATATAACTTAGCTTTTAACAGTACACATAAAGCAAAAATCGGCTGTCCGGAAAAATGCCCTAACATATATCCTCCATAACACATGCATGCGTGGTCGAGACTAATACAGTTTTGGTTTTTCAAGATGAACACAATAAGAGCCAAGGGTCCATTATAACCTCCCCCAGTCCTGAATCCCAAACTGTTGAGGAATTTGATCAGGACTGTTGGTTACACATCTTCTATACTGAGTAGAAATCATCATATTTTTACAAATAGCAGTTGAAGTAGGTCCATTGAGATACAAGAATACAGAGACAGAGAAAGCCAAAGTTCCGCGTATTCAGCTGTATTCTAATCTAATAAGCGAGTCGGTTCTGCATATGTTTAATGTAAGTCGAGACGGTAGTCTCAAAGCGTACCTTTTTCGTTTACAAACACGAATTGTTCTTGTAACTGTCCCACGCCAACCTTCAGTTGGTCAATTTCTTCTCCAACATTCACTGTACAAACAGAAACGAACTTTCAGTCAAATATTTAAACAATGCCCCAATCCAAATGTACCAGGAGTTCGCATATCGCATTCTTCTAATCTATTCCGAAACGGACATAAGGTTTTACTCCGGTTTGCGATGTTGAGACCATTAAATGAAGTGAAACTCAATTTCCCGCCCCAAATATCCAGTGCACTTAAGAGGGTAAAAACGTTTCGTGGGTTCTAATTCAGTAAATTATAAATGAAACTGAGAGGTCACGAAATGGCAACGAAGCCAAGATTTAAAAAAAAGGGACTCCATGCCTGAACAAAGAGGGCGTATTAAGCCTACCACCCAAAGAGCTGTATATAAGGAGAGAGCAGCACCAACTTACTTTGGAACGAAAGTGGCTGATCATCGTACGTGCAGTGCAGCATGTAGCTATTGTGTGCTTACTGTCCATGTCCATTGGCGCATTAAGCCATCATTTTGGCTCCAAGAGGTGACACTCTCATGTCGCAACTCTCTCGAAGTGTAGTTCTGACCACCAAGAGCCTAATGGCGTCATACTAATTAACGAGCACCATTCAATCATGAGCCTTTCACTAAATGAAATACAGAGCTCAGTGGTCATACTA
The DNA here is from genome assembly GCF_001949145.1 of Acanthaster planci. The sequence continues at coordinate 3,208,816 of NW_019091364.1, forward strand.
GCGTCCACTGGCGTCCTTTTCGTAACCCCGAAAAGCACCCATCGCTAAAATGTGTGTCGATCCAGGCAATTTTAATCTTTTCGCTCTAAAACACCTTTTTTACCTGTGGGTCTAGGAGTGAAACATTCCACTTCGTCTTCAGCGTCTGGGCAGTCACTAGTGCCGTCACAGATCTCAGAGATTGCAATACATTTACCGGAGCTGCAAACGAAGCCTAGTTCATCGGTGTTGCACAGACCTCACGAAAAGATTCGAGAAAAGAGTAGGTAGAGAGAAAAGAGAATTTTTACCGCATAATTATTCTGTAAAGCAAGACTATTTAAAACCCCCGCAATGATAATAATGTGCGAAAAGAAGGTTACACCGAATAGTTTGTTAGCTAAGAGAATTCATCAAACGTGCTGAAAGTTGAGAGATATTTTGTACAATGTTGGACAAGTTGTTTCTTGTTGGTCAAAATGAAGATTCAGAAAGGACAGCCCTAGTGTTTTTCAGGTCATGCTGTCATAAAGAAGGGTAAACGTGCAACGATCGAATCGATCGGGACATGATACCCGATTCAGTAAATCACTTGACATCAAACAGGCTAGCCTATATGACGGGTCACGAGGGATCAAGAGGAATGAATATGGAATGCAATGGACCCATTCAAAACTTTAAGGGGAAACTTGTTGTTTTCTAATTATTTTGACGCAGCACAAGAAGTAAACTGTAAAGTTGTAAACACTTACTTGGCCCGCATCGGTCCACCCTTTCGTCATCCCTCCCAGAGAGACAGTCCACGGTGAAGTCACAGAGCTTGGACAGGCTGATGCATTCTCCTGACTCGCACTTAAAACATCAAGGTGAGAGGAATGAGGTACGGAATAAAGCTCAAGTAAGGATAAAATAAATTCTAACAAGGGAGGACGAGATAATTCTGTTTGATGTAGCATATTTAACTGGGCTGTAGTATAGCCTTATCACCTGTGTTTCAAGGATTAAATCCTTCAACATTGAGCAGAAGTATTAGAATGTTTATGTCACAGTCCCTTCTGATGATTTGTGTCATGGTTGAAGCCTGAAAGACTTGTGATTGATTAGCAGGGACTGTCAATGGACTTGTTCGCAGCCTTAGGCATATTCTGTTGCCCGGAAGTGGACTGGAACATCTTTCAAGCTGGTCAAGTCTGAGATGTTCCTGTAAATGCACGCCAACTTTAATAGAGCCTCATTATTATGATCGAAACTGAGCCTACTATATGAGCTAACGCGAAGTAGTGTGGTCATTGACATATACATGTATTAGTTATTACTGCATTTGCAATGTAGCGAAATTTAGTTTTTCAGAAGACCCATGGGTCGGAACGTATTATTTTAGCGTTTCAAACCTCAAACTCGGTTGCAAGGCATGCTGGGCAGTCAACCTCATCCTCGCCCCTACTGCAATGATTCCTGCCGTCGCACACCTGCCCGCTCGCGATACATTCTCCGTTCGGGCACCGGAAATTCGCAGGCGGGCCGCAGGCAGGGGGCGGGGTGCTGCAGCCCTCCTCGTCCGACGCGTCGGGGCAGTCGTCCACGCCGTTGCACAAGGCAGACTCTGGTACACAAGACCCATCTAAAATGCATCACAACGCAATGGCAGTCAAATTAAAGTAATTGTTAACAAACAGCCTACAAGGTGGTTCTCAAGACGCTCCCATCGAAGCTAACTTTCTGTACAAGGTTGACTGATGAACAAAAATGTCTTTGGAAATGGCAGTTTCTTCCTTTTATTATTTGTAACCAGCGTCACCGCTCCCACGTATCGAGCCTTTTGCGGTCTACCACCTTTGATTTCAGGTTATGTCGGAGTGGCTACGGCTAGTCTGATTTTACAGTTCCCCTGTCACAGAACTTAGACGTGGTCGTAACAATACAACTACGGTGCCATAACAATGTTTTCAAAGATGGCAGCTCAAAGAGTATCGTAACTGTGTGGCGTCAGTCCAGACCGCTTATTAATTTTCATTTAAGACTGCATAGTTGAAGGATCTGAAAGAAATGGAATCATCAACTTTTTAAGAACAAGCAGAAATAACCACAAAATGGTTCTTGAAGAGCGAACTGTTTTAAAGTTTCATCCATATGCCCTTCATTTTAATTTTCAAGGGAAATATCCGTACAATCCAACAAGGATATCGGTTTTAAGCTGGATACCATCAGCGACAGCTCAAACACGACCCGAAAACGGTTGTACTACTCGGACACCCCAATGTCTTACCTGGGCATTCGTGCTCAATCAGTGCGCACTCACAGCCTTTTTCGTCCTCTCCCGATGGACAGTCTGGGACCCTGTCACACACCTGGCTCTCCCTGATGCACGTTGTACCGTCTAAACACTCAACTTCGTCAGTTCTAAAGTAAGGGGCCATACTGTTAATTTGCTACCTGCATTTAATGCTGTGTCGCTTTGAGTTTCAACCAGTGCCTTTATTCAGCTTGGACGCTGCAGTTGCAGTTATGAATGCACAAATACAGTGTTATATTTTCCATACAATAAATACGGTTAAGTTGGAATTTCAGCTCAGGAAAACCGGAAAACTGTGTCTAGTAGTCTGGCTTGTTGTCACGGAAGGAGTCAGAAGAAACAAAGTAATGCTCAGAATCTTCAAAGCATTTTGGTAAAGTCAGCTTGCGTTCCATTTACTAAAATTTAGCCATTTTAGTGTCACGCTTCTCATTCTAACTTTCACTTTATTTCGATATGATGTGTGTAAACTGCACACCACATAAGTGTATTTCTGCAGGGATCACAACTCGACTGCAGTACGGGTGAATTATGCATTGACGGCCTAAAATGATCAGTCAATGCCTTCTAAGCTGGATTTCAAAACGAAACAAAATCCCTGAATACGGCACTTACCCGCACCCACAATTCTCCTCATCTTCCCCGTTGGGGCAGTCCGAAAACTTGCCATCACAAACAAAACTCGAAGGGAGGCACTTGTGAACCGGCCCGGGACATTTAAACTCGCCAGACCGACAAGTCTCGACGACATTACAGTTGAGTTCGTCGTTCCCGTTGATACAGTTTCGTTGGCCGTCACATCTCTGTGGACAGATGCAAATAGAGGCTTAAGAAATTCCCCTCTGTGGAATCTCCTATTTCCAAATACAGTGACGTGTCATTTAACCTTGAACTTTGACCGTATACAGCAGTCAAGCAGATCTTTCTCCAAGAATAAAAACATCAATGACAGCTAGTGTCACGGAAACGTTGAACCTCTAACGTTCACAATCAGTAGATTTTATCTTTGACCTACCTACTCTTAAACCAAAAACTTCAGGCTTGATCTTTTTATAAGCGACATACGTCTGTGGGAGAATACTGTTTTTCAGAAAACAAAAGCTGCTCGGAAGGATTTACAGAAAAATGCTGAGGTGCATTGCGCTGACCTATCGAACTGAAGAGGTTGAACAATACGAAGCAATCGTACATACTTGTTGGCATGAGGTGGAAAATAGACAAGGTCACGTACCTGAGACTTTGATATGCACGTCCCGGGTGTGCACTCGAACTGCTGCGGACTGCATCTGCATTGCGCACCTTCATCCTCCCCCTCGCTGCAGTCGTACTTCCCATCGCATACCGCACTCCGGGCAATGCACAGCTTGTCCTGGCAGGTGTACTCCGTCAGACCGCACTGCGGAAGGCACAGCGGAGCCCTCTCGTCCGACCCGTCCAAACAATCTTCCTGCCCGTCGCACACCTACCAATGAAAGAATCAATGTTGAGAGTGTTGGCAAGGTGTTAATTCATGGAGCTGAAATTGGTGGTTAGTAAATTAGTGTGTGAAGGAAACAGCTCAATAGGAATTCAGTACCAAGCAAAAGACATCAAATAACATGTTTGAAGTGGGCAGCCCTGCTAAGCAAAATTTTCATGTGCTAAACAAATTTACTTTAAGCAACACAGGAAGCTGTTCAAACCTCATGGATAATGTTGAATTTTGACAACTAAATGGTATTTATGATCAAACGAGCCAAGAACCCCATACCACTAAGACGATCCTAAAAAACCTGGGCCGATTTTGGCTGCTAATAGTGGGACGACAAATATTTTGGAAGACAGATTTTATTTTTCTCACGCCCATTTATGGTTATATCTTTCTTCATAGGTTACATAATTCCCTACCCAAGACTGCTTGACACACGCCCCAGAGTCGCATCTGAAGTAGCCCACTGTGCACGTCTTCGAGGCGCACCGCGACTCGTCGCTGCCGCCCGGGCAGTCGCTGTGCCCGTCGCAGTGCCAGTAGTCTGGGATGCACTGGCCAGTCGGACAGCGGAACTCGTCGGTGAGGCAGTAACCCTGGCGGACCTCCGGACATCCCTGCTCATCCTTCAGTTCACAAACAAATATCAAAAGGTGTGTTTATGTGAGGAATAATGGTAAAACCTGTAATTCGCAAATCCAGCGGAGAATACGTTGGCAATTGTTTCCAAGTGTTAACAAGGAGTATCAGTTTTGAACATAGCAAAGTGTAGTGGGTGAACTTGGGGTTTTAAGATGTTTTAATTTAGAATTCCAAGTCTTACAATGGCATTTTATCCTTGTGGCACTGGGCTTGTGCGTCGACAAGAGCTAGTGATTATTTGTGAACCAACAACGAACTCGATAGTAACGTTCACAGACAAAATTTATCGCGAATTCTAAATGGGTAGATGTAGTTTCTTCCTGAAAATGGGTCCAGAAACTTTTAATTCTGTCACCAACAGGTCACTGTTTAATTTAAATAGACTTGTAAACATAAATGTCTTGAAGGGACAAACATGAATCATGGAAAGGACTGTAGGTTTAACGAAGAAACTTACGATTAAAGCCAATGGAAACCTAAATAGCAATCACGGAGACAGAGGCCAATCAATATTATTATTTCTTAATTATTTCTCGATAGAGGATCAAAGCTTTTCACCTATGTCATAATGTTGATAGCATCTTCATCTGGGGCTTTCAACCCTTCCAGTCCATTCATCTAGATAAATGCTACATGGGCTGGTTTGATAATTTACCGGTGCTCCAGAGAGGTCTCGTCTGTGAAGCAGTGTCGTAGCTAGGATTTTACTGGGGGGCACCAACATCTTAATGGTGGGCATCAGCTTTCAGTGGTGTGGTTTTTGGTGGGCAAGCTTTCGTTAGCCTTGTTCAATATCCCTTCACCCGTTTCTTTTTAGTATGGGGCACATGCGGGGTACCATGAATCTTTGGACGGGCACGTGCCCCACCAGCCCCTTCCCTGGCTACGCCCCTGCTATTAAGCCTGCATACGAGCACACGAGCACATTTTCGATATTTTGCCTACCCGGTGCATGGAAACTTTTTGAACAAGAAAATTGAGGTAGTTTCTAGTTTACAACTGCCTTTTCCCCTTTCGTACCTTTTTGTTTTAGTTGTCGTTCCTTTTTTGTGACATTTCCAATGAATTTTCACAATTTGTTTCTAACAACGATGTGTAACGATGAAATCGAGGTGCAACCCGTTTGATGGGGATAAGGGTCATTTACTCAAGACACAAACGTATCGGCAAAGGAGTCAGGAGAAATATTTTAATTGACCTTAAACTTAATCTAACCTGACCGTCACAGTCGCGAGGATCCCCGTTGCATATGTACAGGCTTGGTACACACTGGTTGGTGATGTTGCAGAACATGCCGTCACATAGGCAGCGTTCGGGGGCCTCGTCCTCCGCACCTGCGCAGTCTGGAGTGCCGTCGCAGACTCGTTCCAGAAGCAGACAGACGCTGCTGTTGTGGCACTGGAAACCCGTCGTGCCGTCAAGTGTGCATACTAAATTATGTAGGGAGAAACAGTCTCAAGATGAAGACTACGAAGATTAACCTTTATTAGATAACAAAAAGTGAGGGACACAACATATTTGGAAATGATGATCAGAAATGAAAAGCGGTTAGTAATGGCAACAATATTGAAATTAAGTTAGCTCTATAACAACCGAAAAAATCCAACAAAATTTTGAATTTGATTCTCATAAGATAGTGTTTTTATTTTTTTTAACCGGCAGTTCAGTTCAAAGGATTAGACATCAGCAATAGTAAATCGGCGCAAACCCCACGTCAAAAAAAGCGTTGATACTGGGACAAAAGACTGTACTAGAATAGAGACTATACACCAGATTTGTTTCCTTTGACATAAATTTAATCACTTTGCAATTGCAGTACAAAAGTGTTGGTTTGGTTATTTTGAGTGCCACTCTTTGCCACGCGTTGTGCGCTTTGATTGTCTCAAGATTCTCGACATCCGAAATACAGTTCTTAAATTAAGTCATATCCTTTATGAGACAAAGCAGCCAGCATCCGCTGCAGGGTTTTTCTGATTATCTTCTAACCAATCCGCAGTTGTAGTGTCCTTTCTCAGCATTGACTCTACTTGCGTACAGAGCGCCGTCAACAGTGTGAAACATGTCAAGTATTCGTTGGGTGTGCATGCCACCACGAACGGATAGCAAAGATTTTACTTCAATACCTCTCCCAAAACCACACTGGAACTGAAAAATCTTCCCAAATAGCTATCCAGTTGTGTTCTGTACGACCTTCAATTTTAAGACTTTCATCAGGCTTTCTTCATGCAGTACAGGGGAAGAAAATTCCTGTTTTCAGTGTTAGATGTTCTTGGCACTGTACGGCGACTCAAAGTCTTCAGGGGCCGAGTGAGCCTACCTTCTGCCCAGATATTCACCGGTTTTATTGAAATAAATCTGGGAACAATAGATTGTGCTGAGCATTTATACAGTTCTGAATGCAACTGGATAGTTCTTTTCAAAGGTTTGGTGTTGCAGACTAATTCTGGTGGGGGTATAAAACTAAAATCCTTGCAACGGGTAGTATCCCGACTATCCCGCTAGGAGTCCAAATCTGGGAAAGAATTCCATATAACGGATGCCACTCGACACAACATGCACAAACGCTGTGAAACTGGTCTAAAAGTTCCAAGTGTTTTCTAAGTAAACGATTTGTGTTTTCCCTCCTAAATTGAACTTTTCTGGACATGTTTTTGCTTTCTGATGGCTAAAAGGTTACCGTGGGGAATAATTACTGGCGTCCGTACATGGGACTCTTCCCCCAAAGCGGTGGTAGGCATTGAAGAAATCGGAATCTAATACCATGAGTAGAGGCTTGTTTCCCGTTTGCCTCGTTGGTTTTCACGTGAGACGCAACGTCCTCAGGGGTGGTTGGCTGCAAGAGAGAGGGCGATGAAGCGGGTGGGGTCGAGGCTGAATGCACGTCTGTCGGTGATCTAGATAATCTCTGCTGTTTCACCTGGAGCACGTGGTGTCGGACAGACTCCTGTCGTGTTTTTTTTTTTTATATATATTGTCATTTTTAAAGTAAAACAGTCTTGATGGGTCTTGTCAGAAAGACCGGACAGAAATTTATGCCATTTTTTATCAATGGCCTAAAAGAATCACTTAATAAATGAAAACCCTACGAATTTAATTATTGAAACAAAAGTATACTCAGACTCCAATCAGTTGATTGTACAGAGTCTTGGTAAAGTCGTCACTCTGAAAAGCATTCCAAGCCACATTTGTTTCTCGGACCTCAGATCCAAAATGAGCTATCGGAATATCGATATACATAATACTTTCCTTCAAAAGTATACTGAATAATTATACCGCACGAACAAGTCTCCCCTCCTCCAGAAATATGCTAGGATCCGCCCATAGAAACCTAGGTTTTCAGTCCCTACCCGATTCCGTGGGTTAATACCCAGAATATTTTTCTGGGGTTTTCCCTCCCATCTCCAAACTGTAACTGCTTCTCATTGTCCCCTCCCAACAGGTTTCTTCGGGCGTGCGAGCTACAGTGTCAAGGGCACTTTTGAGGAATCTTTGGTGTCATTACCAAAAATATAATTAAATAATAAAAATAGTAATAATGATAATAATAACCTTTTTGTACATATTTAACTTAGTGAGGACTGGGCCCACCACGACTGTGATTTTGTAACATTAGTCTTTGCTTACCGATATTTTCGTAGCTGAGGCTTCATCGTCGACATTCTTTGCCCCGAAGGGGATACTTTGAACGAGAAGACATGAAACCGTTACAAGCATGCCCACAGCAAGACCAGGGGAGCGAGCCATGGCGCCAGGAAAAATGTAGGAGTCATCGGAATGCGTGGTGCTACCTCACCCAAGTGCATTCCTCTGAAGAACGCTTCGTCAGTCAAATGAATATTTATTATTCAAATCAACTTCTGTTGACGCTGCTTGCCGGAAGCCGCAGACTAAAGACCGAATTATTATTCATGACTTATGTGCAATTTCACATTCCAACATTCCAAACGCGCTCGACAAGACAGGGTATAAATCAGGCTGGGATCGGGGCCTCGCCCATTTTGGACGGGGCATCGCCGCCATCTGCAACGGGCCTCAACTCGTCAGGGTCAGGTACAACATGATACGCCAATTCCCGTCGATTGTGTCTGCAGCTCCCCTGCGCCGCTTGCTTGCTGCTGTCTTGGTGCTGGCTTCGGCGCTCAGAGCATCATCCCAAGAAGAGACTTGGCAGGTAAATAGAAGTGGGCATCCAGACCTTTGTAATCAACTTTAGACCTTCGTTTTGTCTGTGGCTATCAGTTAAAGGCAAAGAAACAATTTGCAATATGTTAAAGAAAACCTATCAAATAAATCATCACGGACACTTAAGTGGGTATCGGTTCGTAAAAACTGCGCGATCAACAGTTTCGGTTTCACAAACCAGCACCCAGTAGTGCGCGCGCACATCCGACAGCGAAATGGATGCATTTTTTGGTTTTCACGAATTGACACCCAGGCTTGTTACAATTAAGCATGGAGAAAATGCTTTGAAAGATTGGAAATGAATGAAAGCTGTCACTCTATACCCATGTTTGACATTCTGCTAACATGTCTAATCGTGTAAGTTTAGTGACAACACAGGTAACAGTATAAGTGACTATTTTAAAAACTACCACTTGTTCTTCATCCTGTATCTGATGATTAACGGCGGTGACTTTACTGTCGCCAGGTCCCTTGTTTCGCCACTCACTGTGAAAACCAATTAGATTTTACAAGCGGCGAAATAAGGGATATGGCGACTAATATGGTCACGGACGTTGTGTCCTTCAGCAATATCTGAACCTCAAAGTCCCCGCGACGTAGCGTCATTGTTACAGAGTATGTTGTTCATGTCATTGATTAATTGGTCGAGTATCTCTACATACCAACCGTTTTCCTCAAAAGGCGTTGTTTACAACGAAAGCCATTTGTGTCATGTTCCCTGAATCCATCTAATGCAATGCAATCTGTTAAATGGGTGGTGTCAGACTATCATGGGTTCCATGCCTCAATTCATATTTTGAAAATGATGCTGAAAACATTTAGATAACAAGTCCAATATTTAAAATTATTCAGCACCGTAAAGATATTTTTTCATCGTTTCCATTTTTAATTCTCGGGTTCCCAAAATAAAACAGTTGACCTCGCTTTCAATCCAACGTCGTGGACTTGTGAACGAGATCAATTCAATGTCGTATATTCGGATATTGTCCAGTATTCTTTATCATGTATTACCACTATTTTACTCTCAACATGTTGCATTCTTTGCAAGTTAGGACATGATGTATCGTGGTCCACTCTCTATATTTGTTGCAGCCTTGATATCGATTCTCCCTCCCGCAGTTGTCCTTTCTACATTTTCCAATCGCTATTCCAAGTCTTTGCTCTGGTTTTCGACTCCGTCGTTTGTTTTATTTTACTCCATAGGCATCCATGTTTTTATTTTTTAAATACGGAAATATATTCATGAACTCCACTTGAAAACTCATCCTATCAAACTTGAAAAGATCGTATGTATGTTTTCGGCATTGGTTGAGTAAAATTTTGCAAAAGAGACAAGGACAAGAGTAATGCAGAAACAACGACACATATTGGGATGAGACACCGTAGGCAGGTGGAAAATTGTCAGGCGAATTTGTCATTGTTACTGCTGTGTAGGAAAGTGTTACTCCTTTCTTCGAAATTGAAAGATTTCTTAGGCAAACTAAAATCTATGCCAACTTTTGTCTCTGTTCTGAAAAATTGACATTCCATTGTTAACCCTACAGGTACCTGGGCTCTTGCACCGCGTGCCGAAATTTGAAAGAAGCTGGGATGGAATCCAATCAGATACAGAAGGTAAACGATTTTGACCCCAACGAAAGCTTGGAAAGAGCTGCATTCAAGGACACATCCTTTGACCCCCTCTGCACAAACTGTATGAGATTGGTCTTAAAGATTCTTGAGTATTTTTAAGGAAGTCCATCAATTTTTTCCTTGCTAAATTCGACTCTTAAGGACATGACACCTTCTGATGGCTGCCATGTACCTCTGTTGATAAAATGTGATGTCCGTACATGGAACTCTTCCCAAAATGGTTTCAGCATAGCTTTGCTCCGGTTCTTTTTTTCGGTATGAATCAGCATAACCAAAAAATGATTTTATTTACGTTATATTTTCAAAAAATAATACATTCTGCAAGAAATGAGCACACTTTAGAAAGATAAAGCAGTTGGTAGAAGAATAATTCTTGTGGGTCAAAAAAGAGATGCCGTCTAATCATTTGAAGTATTCCGGTGCAGTTGTATCATGGATAAATCCAACGGCAAGTCTTCAACTTTTACCCGTCAATCAGCCTTAATGCACTTCACTAGGACAATTTTGCGATTTTATACCTCTGAACAACAAATTGCTACCAAGTATTTTACCCAGTGGTTGGTTCCTTAGTTTTAAATCAGTCACGTATTGTGTCCTTCATATAGTCCTTCATTCGTTATTATTTGTTTCAAAGCTGGAAGGAGGACGAAACGCAGTCACCTCCCGCTGTGCTCAGCCACCCAGTACGAATGCGATGACGGGCAGTGCATCCCCTTCACCTACGTGTGTGATGGCCACAGCAACGATTGCCCTGGGGGCGAGGTTAGTCCACATGTCGGCCGTGTATGGACAACAAATTGTGCATTGAGACAAGTTTATTTAACGGATCGTTATTAGAATGGTAGATTCGTTTGAACAGGGATTAACACTTCCACTATTTGGGAATAATCAAAATGAATCATGACTCTTGCAATTTTTTCTGATGTGAATGGTTACTTGATTAAGGGTCCCGTGGAATTTTCTGTCTGTACTAAAAACAGTTTGTACAGGAAAGGAAACAAGATGTGTAAAAAAACAGTGGATTTGAGGCTACATATCCTCAAGACAGTTCTGTTATTTCAGGCAAATACTTGCTGTAAAGATTTTAAACTCAAAGGTTCCCTTTATGGTTATTAACAATCTTCTACAGAAAATTTTATTTCATAAGTAATTCCCCAACGATACGCAGTCAACTGGTCAATGTTGACGTGAATTTCACATTCAGGAGCAACAGTGTGATGCCATCTAAGGCAGAAATTCTGCGCTAAAATTTTCCAGTAATTGGGACATTTGCAATCGTAAAGTTTGTTTTGATAGTTTGCTGTTTCAGTTCATGGTAGAAGTCAAAGACCAAAATTCTGAGTTGACTTGGCTTCACAATTAGAACAAAAAGCTCAGGGAAAGTGAATTTCTCTGAGTTACTGAAAACGACATTTTAAAGAGGAGAAAGCTGCATCAAAAATATTCTCAAGTAAAATTCACAGCGTGGACTTTTCTAAACATTCTCAGGACGAACGGAACTGCGACAGACACATTTGCAGGCTGGACCAGTACCGCTGCTCCAGCGGCAAATGCATTCCAGACTACTGGATTTGCGACCTCAGCAATGACTGCCCAGACGGGAAGGACGAGCAGATCGATTGCCAGACTAGGGTTTGTGCAGCTACGAAGTTCCAGTGCAATTCAGGTACGCTGTTACAAATCCGGAGGGGAAAGAGCAACACATTTTCAACGTGCGCATTATCAACTTTGATTACTCAGCAAATACAATAAAATAGTATCATTCCCAATGTCGCCTTGCCAATAAAGACTTGCACGAATTTCTTACGATACTGTTTTTTATACCTCCAGGCGCCTGCTTGCCATTGTCTTTTAGGTGCGACGGAGAAGTGGACTGTTCGGAGGGCGAAGACGAGGCGCCGCCTTGTAACATCGTCGGAGGCCCGTGTCGAAGCGGCGAGTTCCGCTGCAACAACGGTCAATGTTTGCCCCAGGTGGGTGACATGAACATGGACTTATGACGCTTTGTGGAAGCGAAACATACCAGCCCTCATCACGGACCCATCAGCAATGAGCAGTGGTCAATCACATGCACCTGTCGATCTGTGTTGGGAGGGGTCCATATCGGTTCAAACTCCTACCGCTTTGGTGATAACGAGAGTTTGTTCGAAGCTTGTGTGCATGCGTAAGGTGTCGTCATAATCCCACCATTTCATATTAAATCATTAGGTCCTACTTTCATGAATTTCACTCACTGGCAGCTGTGCAGTTATTCCTTTGGGGATAAGGATTGATTGAGAAACAAATGAGTTTCAAAACATTTCATTCGAAAACAGATTCTCGATTTACTTGCGTTAGGAAGTCGGGTGTTCAAAGGTAACGTTACAGACCTAAATATTGTGGTGTATGCGTGTTTCACTGGTAGTAAAAAATGTTTCCTGTTCCTACTCAACAGAACAAGCAGTGCGATCGAATTAATGACTGCCCTTCTGGTGAAGACGAATCACTCTGTCCAGACCACTGCCCGGGACAGTTCCAATGCAACAGAGGAAACTGCATCCCTCAGATAGCTGTCTGTAACGGTGCAAGCGATTGTGCGTCAGGTGAGGACGAGGTAAACTGCCCAGACAGGTGCCCCAACCAGTACGAGTGCACCGACGGCCAATGCATACCGCACCACAGGGTGTGCGACGGTCGGCAGCATTGTGCCCAGGGGGATGACGAGGCTTCGTGTCCCAGACCGTGCACGAGTCAACAGTTTCGCTGCGAGGGCGGCAAGTGTTTGAGCCGAGAGTACCTGTGCGATGGCGTCCTGGACTGCACTCGGGGTGAAGACGAGCGGGGTTGCGCACCTTGCCGGGGCCAGTTCAACTGTGGGACGCATTGCATCTCCAACCGGCGGGTCTGCGACGGCCGGGTAGACTGCCCCGGTGGCGTCGACGAGGCCAACTGTCCTGGCGCCTGCGAGGGCAGATTCCACTGCGGTAACCGGCAGTGCGTTGACCTGAGCCAGCGGTGCGATGGCCAAGTGGACTGCGTTCACACGGGGAGTGACGAGATGGATTGCCCGAGCTGCCAGCAGGGCTTCCGGTGTGGCAACGGAAGATGCATACCGCCGAGCTCTGTCTGCGACGACGTCAGCGACTGTCCGCAGGGCGAGGAGGAGGTGGGTTGCCACAGGAGACAGCCGTGCGACCAAGGAGAGTACCGGTGCCTGAACAGCTACTGCATCCCACAAAGGGGCGTTTGCGACGGCGTGGTGGACTGCCGCGATGGGGACGACGAGTCAAACTGTCCAAACAGTCCGTGCACGGCTCATCAGTTTCGATGCCAAGACGGCTCGTGCATCGCAACCGACCGCGTCTGCAACGGCCGTGTGGATTGCCAAGAGGGCGAAGACGAGCGGGGCTGTCTGTGTTTACCCGACCAGATCAGGTGCAGCGACGGTACATGTATCGACGACGGTCAGGTATGCGACGGGCATGTGGACTGCGCGGCTGCCGAGGATGAACGCAACTGTCCGCCTCCAACCTGCCTGGTGGACCAATTCCAGTGCCAGGATGGGCAGTGCATCTCCTCGGCGATGGTCTGCGACCGCCAGCACAACTGCCCAGGTGGGGAGGACGAGAGTAATTGCCCAGGGCCGGGCTGCCTGGTAAACCAATTCCAATGCAACGACGGCCGGTGCATCCCAGTGGCTCAGAAGTGCGACAGACGGCATGACTGTTCCGGTGGAGAAGACGAGCAGAACTGCCGGGTGTGTTTGGTTAACGAGTTCCGCTGCAACAACGGGAGATGCATCATGTCCAGTCAAGTCTGTGATCGCTTCGTCGATTGCTCACTCGGTGAAGACGAGCATGAATGTGCTACTGTCGGCTGCCTCGCCAACCAGTTTGAGTGCCACGACCGCACATGCCTCGCTTTGGACCAAGTATGCAACGGTGTCAACGACTGTCCGACAGCGGAAGACGAGGCAAACTGTCCCAGTCGAGGGTGTCTTGACAACCAGTTCACGTGCGACGATGACAGCTGCATATCTGCGACCAAAGTCTGCGACCGGGTTGTGGACTGCACCGACGGGGAAGACGAGCACCTCTGCCCCGGCCCCGTGTGCGACCTGAACCAGTTTGAGTGTAACGACGGCCGGTGTATTTCGTCACGTCTGGTGTGCGACCAACAAACCCACTGTACCCAGGGAGAGGACGAGGTCGACTGCCCAGAAGAGCCCAGCTGTATGCCCAACCAGTTCCGATGCAACGACGGCACCTGCATCAAGGCGTCCCTGGTGTGCGATGGGAAGAAGCACTGCCCAACCGGAGAGGAAGAGGCAGAATGCGTCCCACCAGATCGGTGCCCGAAGCAGTACACATGCCTGAGCGGTGCCTGCATCACCCTGGACAAGGTCTGCGACAAAGTCATCGACTGTCCGCGAGGCGAAGACGAGCTGGAATGCTCCCTCCAGGGCAGCTGCGATAACAACGAGTTCCGCTGTTCCTCGGGCAACTGCGTCCGATCCGGGTTCGTCTGCAACGGTCGCAACGACTGTACCCGGGGTGAAGACGAGGAGGGCTGTACCGTGTTCCAGTGCCTGGGTAGGTTCGCTTGTCAGGACGGGTCGTGTCTGAAGCTCTCTCAGCTGTGCGACGGCACGTGGGACTGCCGCCTAGGGGATGACGAGAGGAGCTGCGGTGGGGAACCAGAGCCCTGCAACGGATACCAGTGTAATACGGATCAGTGCATTCCAATGGAATCTCGCTGCAACGGGTGGTTGGACTGCTACGGCGGCGTGGACGAGCTGGGGTGCACTGTCGACCCATGCCGTCTGCTCTTCTCCTGCGGTGACGGCTACTGCATTAGCCCGGGCCTGATCTGCGACGGACGCCAGGACTGCCTCAATGGGAGGGACGAGCATGGCTGTGACCGCGACACCTGCCTCGGCCACTTCAGCTGCGGAGGCCTGGGCGGGTGCATCGCCGCCGTCCTGGCCTGTGATGGCGTGGCGGACTGCCCTGGGGGGCAGGACGAGCTGGGCTGCCCGCGCCCAGAGTGTGGCGCCAGGCAATTCCGCTGCAACGACGGCACCTGCATCTCTAGCAGCCTGGTGTGTAACGGACGGTTCAACTGCGGCGGCAGCTCGGAAGAGGACGAGCTGGATTGCCCGAGCCGCGGCTGCCAAGAGAACCAGTTTCAGTGCAGGAGCGGTACTTGCATCCCCAGCAGCGCCGTGTGTGACGGGAGACAGGATTGCCTGGCAGGAGATGATGAAGTGAATTGCCCTCCAACTAACCACTGTCTTCGGGACCAGTTTAGGGTAAGTAGCATGCAACAACCATCTCCATCCTAGTCCGAAATAAATTAACGGAGTAAGGCAAACTTTGTTACTGAATTTAACTGATTTACCGTCTGAAATGCAGAAAAAAATGGTATATCGTTAAGATTTTATTACTTGCACTTAAATGCGTTTACAGAATTTTATCAAACCCGTGGCCCCTAGGGTGCGTGTACAGTCATACTGAAATTGGAGGATTCGGAAATGTTAGGATCGGCTATCAAATTTCTTTTACCTAGACAGACGGTTGACTTTTTTCATGAAATGTGCCACTTTTCCAATCAATTTCAGAGAATCCAGGAAGTTTCCTGTAGGAAAAGAATTCTCCCCAAATCCCCATTATTTTGATATTTGCAGTGCGACGACGGCTCGTGTATTCCGGTCTCTTGGCGTTGCGACCACCGCTTCCTCGACTGCCTGCACGGTGAGGACGAGCAGAACTGCCCCGGAGTGCCCCCGCCCTGCATGGTGGACGAGTTCCGCTGCCAGGTGGGCGTGTGCATCCCGGCCACCGACCGGTGTGACGGATTGTACAAGGACTGCCCGTCCGGAGAGGACGAGGAGAACTGCCCTGTCAAATGTGGGGCGTACCAGTTCAAGGTAATGACCAAATCCGTCTCCAATTCCTTCGACGAAAGATGACGCAAGAGGTGCACAAAGCTTAAAACTTGGATGCTTTCTGATGACATTAAATTCATTTGATTTCGATGCTCTTGCTTATTTTCAATGTTCTTACAATTCATTTTCTGCAACTTCAACGCAACTGAAATGCAAATCTACACGTATTCCTTTGATAAAACCATTTTTACTGTAAGATAATGGCAGACATTTGCAGAAAGTTACTGGTTTCTTCCTGTCTATATACAGTGCGGGGACAGGTGCGTGACTAGCAGACAGATGTGCGACGGCGTTAACGACTGTGCGGCCGGGGAGGACGAAATTCAAGCTAACTGCAACGAGTTCTTGAACCTCGGTGAGTCTAAAGCGATGATCGCGTCTCCATAGTGAAATTTGACTCCTTCAACAATTTACAGAATACAACAATTTCCAGTAAAAGTAAGACGTGTCCTGATTGCTTAATTAATGACTACGGCTGCAAATAAGACAGGAAACTACAGAAGAGAAAGACGCCGGCAAGCGGCTCAATGCCTTTCCCATAGCTTCTTCATGTAGTCTCAAGCCGCACCCAAACATCCTACGCGTTCCTACTAATGGTAAATTCAGAGCATAAAAGAAGTGCCACTCGTGGGAAAAATGGAAACGTTCGTTTTAGTTTCTGACTCTAATAATTATTTTAGACCTGGTTTCATTGAAATGTGTTTTAAATCACGTACCATTTTGTGGGTCAGTTGTCCGAAGGGCATGCTGATTATTGTTTCGTTTTGAGCGGTATCTCCGTTTTTACCCTGATGTGAATCTCATTGACTCTACACATGCAAGCCCGTTTTCAGTAATGTCAACAAGATATGCTGCTTATAAATCTCTAAAGGGGTTATTGGTGGTAAACTGAAGTTTACCTTACTTAACCACTGAACTGTCACTCGGCGATCCGTTAAGCCTTGCCTATTGTGCTCTAAGCAACCATAGCCGTGATTTGTGTCCGACACGCATACGTGTGTAATGATGCACGAGGCTGGAACCTGGTATGGCATTAAGAACATGTGCCCACGTGGGTGACCCATATGGGACTGGTTAACGTGCGTTGTGTGTTTGTGAAATTGCAACAGTGCTTAGCTTGGTAAGGATTGGATACCTGGTCTACCTGTAGCAGCTCACGATGATAATTTTGTTTGCTAGTCCACTTTTGGGTGTCCTGGCTATTGAAGTACTCAGTATTGTGTATGATTGGTTTTCTTTTTCAGATCAGTGTGACCCCAACTACGAGTTCGCCTGCTACGATGGGTCGTGTTTGTACAGGAGCCAGAAATGTGACAGTATACCGGACTGCCCATCTGGCGAGGACGAGAGACTGTGCATCGACAACCATGAAGGTGGTTTTCCAAAAAAAAAATCTGAAACGCCAGTCGACTGAATCGTAATATAAATAAAGGCTGATATCAACGAAAACAATGTAAAATTATTTTTAAGAAGGTACTTTTGGTAGTATGTATTTTTACAATTAAGAGGTTCAAACTCTTCCCAATTTGTAAAGTTCAAGTCAAGTTCAAATAGTAAAACAATTCAATTCTGCACGACAAATACTGTGAATACATTAAACTGTCATTTGCTAGTATGTACTCTGCAAAACTGAACACAGCCTTGTCCCGTTTGTCGTCTGGAGTACCAAGTTGGGACAACGGGCTCCAAATTTTGGAACCTTTCATTGGGTTAATCCGAATTCCAGAGCCAACTGAAACTGTTTGAAAAGTATTCGAAAATATGCATACGAATGAATTCACTTCAAGTATCTACAACTCAAGATCGTCTAAACCTTGCTTTGATCTTGCTGTCTTTTCCAAACGAAGTGTGAACCACTCAAATCAATCTTCCGACTATACAGGTGTGGTGCGCAGTCTGGGCCAAACACTGCAGTCGCTGGAGGATAAGCTGTCGTCCATTGAAGGCGCCCTCAATCGAACAGGTAAATTTTGTTTGCTGACAGTTCATCGTCGGCTTCATCAGTGGTTGACACCAGCGCCCCGAACCAAGGAGAGCTTTTTTGGGCTGTTTCCAGCTGCAACTAGCCAAATATTGATCTAATACATTGGACTACAATTAACTGATTTAGAAAATTACACTGCTCATGGACACGAATGTACATGCGCGTATTGCTCCTTCAACTCTTATTTAAAAAGTATATTGCCACATATCATTTGCCCCACAACATTTTGCAGTAAATACCGTTGAGTCCATTGTTCCATTGAGTCTAAAAATAAATTCATTGTTTTAAAGATTCAAAACATCCTACATTTTATAAAGTATTTTCACATGGTGTATTCATGTCCAGTAGCATGTATGTCTATTATTTCGATCTAATTTTGCTGCGGTTGCTCTACTATCGATTATTTTTTTTTCGCACAGCAAACGATTCTTCGACTGACAGATCCTCTGGTGCGACTGCTGAGGACACAAGCCGCAAGCGAAACTTCGTGAGGGCATACGAGAAGCTGCGAGAGAATGCGAGAGTGGAAGTTAAAGCCACGAAACGAAACACTGGAAACGACTCCCAGACCAACGTAGACCAAAATGAAAATTAGTAAAATATAATTTCACTCAAAACTTTCTACATTTATTCATTAATTTACGAACAAGCGTCAAATGTATCCATCAAATAGTGATAAAAAATAGCTCCAACATCTCGCAGCATGTTTATATTTATTTATTAAATTTCTGAAGCATTATGATAGATTTATCTCGCAAGTAAAGAAGACTCAAACCTTAACGACACAAAATGCTCAAATTCAAGCAATGGTTTTCAAATTTGCCTTCGAAACGTTTCTATTTATGAAGTATTCAGTTTTCAAAGGAAATGAAAGGAACTAAAACTATTAATTGACTGCCATGCATTTTGTAATAAAAAAAAACAATTTTGAATTCAAATCATCAGTTCACTGAATATCTTCAGATTGAGTAACTAATGGAAAATAAACACTATTTCCTACAAAAAAGAATCTTGTGGATCTTAAAAATGACTTCTTGTCTTTTTATAGCTCGTGTCTTGTTGCAATTAGGCCTTGTCTCTGTTACAAATGTTTGGATATAGAAAAATTTGCCTCGTGCAAAGGCAACATCTTTGAGTTTTATGAAAAAAAAATCGCCCCTGATCATTGCAAACGTTTAACTGAAGCTGGCTTGAACCTATTTTGGACGATTCTTTGCAACTTGGTCCGATGACGACAATAGCTACACTTGGCGATTGAAAAAGTAACTTTTTTTTCTCCTATATCAAAATGCATTATCGCTGACATGCTCCATCAGATCTTTTCAAGTCAATTGAAATAAAAATCTTTTGACATAAAATGGAATACGACACGGTCGTGCAAAATGAACATTTTTTCGAGATGGTCGACCAAAATGCTACCTTTCTAGCAAGCCATGTGATCACTACGGGCGGGCCTAAACTTTCACAGACCATAACGACCTCCCTGTGAGACGGTCCGTCAAATCCCACCTACTCGGTTTTAAAAGACAAGATGAAAAAAAGCAAAATACAGAAACGCCGCGCCCTCGCTATGCACTTAAAAATATAACGCTGTAATCGCGGCAAGCCAAACATACCTGCCCGTCTTAATGTGAAAATCAATGCCATTTCTCCAACAAAAACCACTACAGAAGTCAAAATAGTGAACTGACCTGTATATCTTGTATGCTTACTACATTGTTCGGATAATCCATGAATTCAAAAGTTTTCTCCACTTCACAATAACCAACATGATTTCTAATAATTAGGCAGTCATAAGCAAAGTGCAACAAGCTCTGTTCTCGAAGATTTTTTTTTTATGAATTCACACCTTTAAAGTCTCGTGGCTTCTCTAACAAAGCATTCCGAGACAAGGACCACTTTACAAAAAAGTTGTAATGGCCTGCTGCTGAGAACACAATGCAATAACTTGGTTTTCAAGCAGCACTTAATTTTGGTATAACAGGAGGCTGCTATCTCCATTTCTGTAGTTAATTATGACCACCCTGCACATAATTTCAAATGTAAGGTTATCCTTGCACAAAGCACACAATGGAGATCATTTCTAGATAACCCACTATAATTCATATCTTAACTTTTTCTCTTTAAAAGGTGGTTTGCTATTGGGAGAAATCCGCCAAAGGAAAATCAGGCAGAAATGTAAAAACTCATTTTCGAGCCATGCACATATACTGTATATCAGAGCTAAAGATTCCAAATCGAATGGAGAATACTTTGACAAGACTGATTTGGAATATTCCAAGGTTTTTCTTTATTCCTTTGGTCTCCAACTGCTCAGGGGCATGTCTTGTCTGTGGGTTTCACAGCTTGTGGTCCGGCTCAGTGGCCATCTTCCGAAGCAGCTCGGCGGGACGCCAGTGCTTGCTGTAAGCTGTCAAAGAAAGGGGGGCAAAAGTAATTCCTGGCTGATATCTGAAGGGGGAATTTTATTTCCAGTTAACGTCGGATTTTATTACTCGAAAAGCTGTTGGGGGCAGGTTTTTCTGACCGCAAATTTTTCAACATTGCAATCGCAAGTTGATCCAACCAAAGCACAATGTGTTAATACGTTGTCCGTGGAAATGAAAAAAGAATTCTTAAACAAGTGTACACGTTCTCCGTGGAACAACTAAGGACTATAATGTATGTTTACACGTCATCCGGCATCCAGTGGTTAAATCTTCTAAAAAAAACAAGGCTGTTTCTTGACGCTTTTTTTGATACATCTGTTATTCAAAATCACTCATCTCAGACTGTGTAAATTCACAACAGTCTTTAAATGAATGACAGCAAACAGACTAGGTTCGTTTCAAAATACAGCCAAGGTATCGTTAAGCGTGTCAAGTTGATTTAGTCAAATATTTGGAACCTATCACGTGTTCATTACCCGTTCAGATTGACAGAAGATTTCCAATTTCAACTAAACACTAACAATTAAAAGATACTTATACCTGAAGACTGGACATATCACCCTCTTTCAATTCTGTCATTCATCATGACATGGCATATTACAGGCTTTGTTGCACACTTTCTGCGACAAACATTGCTAGTCAAAGGATACCCAGGGTGGTTGAGAGTACTTACGGAATTCTTTTTGGTAGTGCTGGAGGCGTTCATACACAACCTCCAGACCCACTTGCTTGGCATAGTACATGGGACCGCCAGTGTGTCTTGGCCAACCGTAGCCATACAACCTACCAGCAAAGATTAGACAGACACTGACATATCATGTTGAACATTGCATGATTCTGTACAACCCTCATGGTAACATACAAGACCAGGATCATATAAAGATACCGTTACAGTTCCTACACTAAATGGTGCACTGTACATCCTAAGATGTAACGAACCTCCTGTTGATGCATGGATAATAAAGAACCTCAAACATGAACCTCATGAATGGCTGCACATGAAACCTCTACAAGTACCTTGTTTTCCTGTCCATAGGACACAAACTAGTATTACACATGAAATAAGAGTACCTCTCAATTCTGAGGCAGACTGATCAGTTAACCACACATGAACAGACTCCTGGTAGAATTATAGAACTTTCTGCAACCCTTACATGAACCAATGGGTAAAACTGGGTGTCCATGAACCCAAAAAGATAATGGGTATCACTGGGTATAAAGGGCAGGGTGTTCTAAGGAGAATCAACTGACCATATGATGTCGATTTCTTCCATCTTCGATGCAATGCCTTCCTGCAGGATTTTGAAGCCCTCGTTGATGAGGGGATACAGGCACCGCTCGATAATTTCCTGCAGGGAAAAATGGGGTCAAGTGGGTATAACTGGGTATTGACTGGGTACAATGAGGTTTAGGTGCTTACAGCACAAAGACGTCAAGTGGGTGCCCTTTAGGAGAGCAGATGTACTTCTGCAACTCTGGAAAGTGCCCACTGAAATCTGTAAAAACACATCTTATCACTTTCTCAATGGGACTTTCCATGATAAAATGAAGACCATTTTTCATGACATTTAAAGCAGGTTTGCAGGGACAGTTGTTTGGTTTCATGAACCATAAGACTGCTGTAGCCACTATCCCATACTGCAAAGGACAGTCAATGTATTGTATTCTTGTATCGCATCAAAATTGCCAATCAAAAATAACCCTTGCAAGATCTTGATTTCCATAGGTTTTTCCATGACTTGCCCTCTGATAACAGGACTGCATTAATAGCCAATTTGAACAATCTGAACTTTCCATAATGTTCCAGGACAATTTTTTCCCCAGGATTTTCCATGACTGCCGGAAAGCGACTCCATTACCCACTTCCAGGTAATGTCTATCACTAGGTGCTGCATGGGTTCAGGTCAGTCTACTATCAGTAATCAATGAGTGCATTTTAAGTACCAATGGTTGTCCTGGATTACCCGTGGTTGAGCATGGGTGGCTGATGAGTACCACTAGGTGTAATTTATACCTCAAATTGTCTCTAGGTACTGCCACCTTAAAAGCTATAACTGGGTATTGCCGGGTTTAAGGGAGGCACATGAATTTTTTAAAGAGTTCACCATGGGTGCCCAGATTCTCAAAAGGAGATTTCAGCGGCCTTTCATCGATGAGTGTGATACGTTACCTCTGCGGAGATCTTTCTGCGTTTGATGCCGTGTTTCTTAGAGAAGTCTATGATGAGTTGCTCTACTTCCGGGTCTCGCTGCGGAGTGCGACCGCCCGGCTTACCATAGTTATAATAGCCCTTTCCTGGCATCAAGCAGTAAAAAACAAGAGTGACTTTTTCTTAAAACAGACATCAAGGCCCTTTGCTCTAAAGTATTTGAAGAATATCCTCCTTTCCAGTGTAACATAATTTATTCACCCTGTATTGTATTCTGTATACACCTATCATATTTCTATTTGTACATTTACACCTATAATAATTAAGCAATCTTATGTTTATGTATTGCACTGAGTTTGAGGATCTTTGCTTAATTCTGATGTTCAGCTGTATCGGTACCTTCAGTTATTTTTTTTTTACTCTCTCAGTCCTCTACATTGTTATTATAGCCCAATATGGATATTATTTTGACAAACAAGGAAACAGGCCATGAACAAGCGTTTGGTTTCTGCCCGGTATCCATCACTCATCATCCCCTATTTCATTCTTTAAATAACTGTGTTTCTTTTACAATCTTATTGTGATGTATGGAAATAAATAAACCGACCAACTAACTCTTGCAAGCAAGCCAAAGACACACGGGTAAAAGAGATAAAATACAAACACATTAGAAACTATTACAATATGTTAAAATTAAACAATTTACAGTATTATCACCACAATACACATATCCAATCAGGGAAAAAAAAATCAGTAAAAAGGATTTATTGCCTTCCTGATGCTAGTAGGTTCAGACCTAAATGGACAGTAAACAAAGTAAGTCCTTTAATTAGTCACTGTTGACCCTGGCACTCGTCACTGGTTTTTGAGTCCCTGGTCTTGAGAAGGCCTTGGCTACAGCATCAGAGTCTGAAGACAGGAAACAACCCCCCCCCCAAGATGTAAACTCTCCAAAACAGCCAGAGTCATGTTAGGGTTTTAACTACGAAACTGAAAACAATTTACAGTACACTACCTGATTTTTGGCCCAAGTGACCTTTCTCGACTAGAATGTCTGCCAGGGGACAATATCGCTCCCCCTCTCGGAATCGGGCTGGCTTGGTACTATCTGTGTCAACTATTCCACGCTCTTTACGTGCCGTGTACCCAATATCCAATCCTGAAGCAAAATTTCATATGTACGGTACATGTACTTATGCACACAAGTTTATCAAGACTTTTCCCTAAGGACTTAACACATGCAGAAGGTAAAATAAAAAAAAAAAGCACAAGGCGCATTGAGTTGGAAACTAGGTGACCTAACATCCTGCAGCTGTAGCTAGGGGTTACAGATTCAAATATGATACAAAAGATATTAAAAGTGCCAGTGGAGTAAATTTGTGACAGTAATCGGTGGAATGGGGGTGGGGATTTGTGGGTAGGAGGTTGACACCACATGACACGATACTGGGGGAATTAACATATTAATAATTAATAGTCTGAAGAATTCTGCACAATCTGTTGAATTTTGCTCACCACAAAAAGGTTGCAGGCCCATAATTCAATAGCCAATCCCCCCACCTCAAAAGTGGGCCGATATATGCCCCAAATCCCTCCAGATTTGTGCAGAAAGCATATCTTTTGTGAAGGAAACTGTTCTTCTTGCGGGGAAGTAAATGCAGCAGTGAATATCTAAAATATATATCATACCGGAGAGGTCGGACATTTGAAATATGCCCATGGACAGTCCAAAGTCTTGGAGGGCCTGGTCCACCTCGTAGGGCAGGCAGCCTTCCTCCAGCAGAAACATCCCCTGCAGAAATGATTGATTGAGGTTTTGTATTAAACTGCGCGGAAGCCACAATTGCTGAGCAACCACTTGATCAAGAAGCAAACCACCAGACCATTCCATGCCATTCATCAACTGGAAGTTGAACCTTGGTCTCCGGAAGTGCAATGTGAGAGTCACTAGCATCCCTCTAGACATCACTCCACCAGTGTGACTTACCATTTCACTTTCTTGATTAAATTTTGGGTTGGTTTTTGTTAAGTAGTGCAGGTTATCCGATTTGGGGCCACACAAGGAAACTAATTAGGTGATGTGTCCAAGACCCAACCAAGCCAGAAGTCTGAAGAAATGAGCAGTGCGAGCACACAGGTCCTCGGTGAATTCAGTTGGCAAAGGCAAACTATATACGTATTTGACTAGGATAAACAAAGAAATTGATTGGACTGAGGTTCAGCTTTGAAGCCTGCATTTGTGTCTGATAGCTCTATTAAATAAGCGATATCGAGCTCTTTGCAGAGCAATGTAAAGCGATATGTTACACAACAAGCATGGGTAGGATTTAGAATCAGAGATATAAGAAAATATTTGGCTTGAAATTTGATATCTGCATAAATCTCCCTGCCTAGTGCATGGGTTCATTCTACGGGCCACTAGCACAACCTACATGTATGGTTTTTATCTCTGAGTTTGAGAAAAATGTTCACTGTGTTTTGGAAACCGAAATGGTGTGTTTTATACTGGGTAGTTTTAACTTTGACACTTCCAGTGAGAGATTTTCAATGCTGTAATTTACTTTTCCATATGTCTCCTGTTGCTTCACACAGCTGACTAAGGCTTCAACATGTATAAGGTTCACCAATCACAGTGGAACCATCACTGATTTGATTTTTGTTAACAACTCTGAGCTTTATCGTGATTATGGCGAATTCCCTACAAGCATCAGTGATCATTTTTTTAACTTACGCAGTGAGAGATTTTAATAAGATTAATGATCCGTGTAATAATTGCATCGAGCACTGTTCTTTTAAGCATCTGGATGAGCATAGATTCAGAGAAGATTTACATGTAAGTGAGGTGCCTTGGGATGCAGTTATTGATACTGATGATTCGGATGTGGCACTTGATAGCTGGAATACTGTTCTTATGGCTATAATCAACAATCATGTCCCACTACATAAAAGGAAAGTTCTTAAAAATAGTTGCCCCTGGATTACAAAGGAAACTGTACAAGTGACGATGGAACAAGACTGTATTCACAAGGCTGAAGTTATACGTAATGAGGTTTCCATGTGTAACGAACACAAAAGGCTTCATTGTAAGGTAAACAAACATCTGAGTACTACCGTGGGCTAATTCGTGATTGATCTATCAAAAGGAAAATAGTTTGGAACTCTCTCAAGCAAATTGATCCTGGTTCCAAGAAACCCTGCCTTAACTAATGACAGTCAATGATAAGGACTGTACATCATCACCTGTCACAGCTGAGGCTTTTAACAAGTACTTTTTTTCTTCATTAATCATTAATGATGCTCCATCGTTTTGATTCTGGTGGGCACTGATCAGGATTCTAATATCACCAATAATTCTGATGCAGTGTTGCATCATCAGGCAGTCACTGCTGAGTTTAAATTTGAGGAAAAAAGCATTATGAACTCTAGAAAGGCCACAGGAGATGATGGTTTAAAGCTGCCACCTTCTCAAATCAGCTTGTCACGTAGTTGTCCATTCCTTGACTAAGATTTTGAATCAATCTATTGTCAGTGGGTATGTTCCCATTTTGTGGAAAAGTACCAAGGTCTTGCCATTGTATAAATCAGGCAATACATTATGTCTCAGTAATTCTAGACCAATTTCTTTGTTAGCTACTCTTAGTAAAATCCTTGAAAGGGCTGTGTATACCCAACTTTCCCAGTTCATTTCTGATTACAACTTCTTGCATCCCAGTCATTTCTGGTCTTAGCCGTTTACATTCCACTATGACTGCTCTAGCTAAATTGGTTTACTTTTGGTCTAAGAACATAGATGAGAACAAATTAACCAGGGCTGGATTTAGTGACTTGTGAAAAGCTTCCGATACGGTCAACTACAAATTGTTGTTAACCAAACTAAGCTCTTTGGGGTGCTCTAATCAATCCATCAAATAGTTCATGTCGTACCTATCGCACACAACGAGTTTCCTTCAAAGGTGCAAAATTCGTCTGCATTAAATGTTTGCACTGGAGTTCCACAGGGTTCTATTTTGAAACCACTTCTTTTTTCTGTTTAGAAAACAACTTGCCTACTTCTGTAAGAGATGGTGTAACTGACATGATACCACATTAACTGTGAGCGGCACGGACATTGATGAAATTGAAAACTGTCCACTGGTGTGGCTCAAGTTATGAAATGGATGAAAGTAAATTGTCTTGCACTTAACCTTGATAAGACCACAGTAATAGTAGTTGGTTCTAAAGCTAAAGTAAGTTGTATCGACAATTTTAATGTGACCACTAGTGGTAATATATCAAAGCAAGTCAGGGTTGCTAAGTGCCTTGGATGGCTGATACATGTAGATGAGAATTTGAAGTGGAATGTACACGTCAATCAAAGATAGGCATGCCCCGAAGGGTGAAACCGTATGTTCCTTCTGACTGTCTGAGGCAAATCTACAGTTCATTTATTCAACCCCATTTTGACTCCTGTGCAGAGATTTGGTCTAACAGATTCCACATGCAAACATGTAAACTTGAGAAACTTCAGAAACGGGCTGCTAAAATTATCCTTAATAATAATAAGAAATAGTACACCCCGTCCACAAAAGTATTTCATGATTTGAAATGGACGTCTTTATTAAAAGCAACGGTTTGTTTACCACCGGGCCATATTAATACATAAATGCATGAACAATTTGCCTCCCGAGTAATTGGCCGACAATTTTCTACATAAACCAGATTCACAACACACCACATGCTATGCATTCACTGGTGGCTCAAAAATCCAAAACCTATTGCCTAAAGCACAGCCCCTTCTATAGTAGAAATATTGTCTCCACCAATCTTTTAAATCTCCACCATCACTTTACAGTTTTAAATTGATCTTAAAAGCAGCTCTTCAAGAATTTTGATTTTTAATTTAATCTTAAGTGTTTTTTTTTCTTTCCATATTTGAGCTCGTTTTCATATACTATTTATTTTACATGTTTTTGTGTGTGTCATTTTTTAAAGTGAACCTTACTTCAATTTCTTTTAATTTTTTCACTTCCATTCCCTAAACAAATCCTAAAAGCAGCTCTTCAAGAATTTCATTTTAAGTGTTTTCTTTCCGTATTTGAACTCGATTTCATATACTTTTTATTTCACATGTTTTCTGTATTACTTTTTAAAGTGAACTTTACTTTAATTTCCTTTGACTTTGATTTGATTTTCCTTCAATTCCTTTTTGTCTTTTTTCCAATGGTATTGGTATACTAAATTTTCAATCTTATTCTGATTCTTTTTATGTTTTGCATGAACAATTAATAAAGCTTTAGTTTATGTCACTTTGAATAAGTTACACCCTGGATAAATATAAGAAATAAATAAAATAATTCTAATTTTAATTCTTTTTTTTACTATGAGGAAAATATTTGTACTTACTTCTGTACCATATGAACGAAGCATTCGGTTGCCAACAAAACCAGGACAGTTACCTACGAGCACTCCAACCTGCGGGACAAAAGATTAGTAATAGTCATAGCCATTGGGATAATCCTCTGAGTCTAGTTTTGACAATTGTGAGATAAAATGAGTATTTTCATTTACATAAGGTATCCATATGAACAAATTCTCGTTTGCCACACGAGTGGATAACAAAAAGCTTGATAAATTGAACACACAAAAAAAAGCACCCAGAACATCGTTCAGAAAAAGAGTTGCACAACCTTGCATAAATGAAATTGGAACTGAACTTGGTGCGTGAACATTCAGTTCTGCAATCAAAAAGACTAGAGCACTTTTTTTATTTCTTTTTTTTTTGAGAGCACAGCACATTAATGACTGACATTGATTAACCACCCGAACCACCAAGTCTTCAAGGAGTGATGAAATTTGTTATTTTGGATTTCTACTTTTGCATGCAATAATAAAGCAAAACCTTCTCAGAATTCTTACTTTGTGAGATGTCAAGGGTACACACAAATAACAGTGTTCTCCACGGCCGAAAATTTTGGCAGGGTGGTGGACAAAATTGCGAGCACGAAGCCCTTACTGCGTAGGGTCCGGAAAATTTTGGATTCTAGATGCTCTGTGGTGCATTCTGGGGCAATTTCCAGTCCACTTTCGTCTGTAATTTGGCCCCAAAATCTGATTGCGTTTACAACGTGAAATATTGGCTAGGATATTCTTCAGGAGGAGTTTCTTCATCGAAAGATTTGATGACGAAATTATTTTAATTTCCGGAGCATTTTTAGCAGAACCTCATGTTAGTGACTCGAGACATGCTTGAGATGAGCCTAGCATGCGGTTTTCTCAATGATCAGTTGACTGTGAAAAGGCAGAGTAAAAACAAGACTCGAAATGCCCTCTTGAATAAGAAAGGACAAAAGAAATATGTTCAGGCAAAGATAAGTTTACAATTTCCAGCTCGTCATAAAAATGAAGCAACCCCTCCATCGGAGCAGAGCGTGGGGGCTGCTCAGGCATGGCATGGTCTTTCAACTGGTGCCCGCGCACACTCTGGAAAACAATGTTGTGCTGCGGGTACCAGTCACATGCACTGCGTGTACATGTACATGCTTGCGCAATACAATGTACGCGTACATGTACAAAACATACGCGGTGGTTTTTCGGGACACGAGGCTGACTATGCCTAATGGTAGGCAGCCAACGATCACCACAGTACATCATAAGTATCGTCGGTAAATTCAAACTCGATCAACAAACTGCGGTAAACCTCTTTTTATTAAAATCTTGAGAAAGTAGAAATTCAGGGAAAACTGCACTACTCAAAAAAAGAGCACGGCGGCACAAATTTTAGCAGGGCGGCAAAATTTTAGTGGGGCGGCCCAAAATCTTAGCAGGGCGATCCACCCTGCTAAAACAGCCCGTGGAGAACACTGAAATAAGATTTTTACCTTGCCCATCTTCTTGGTCAGCTCCATGACAGTTGCCATGGCAACCGCCGATGTCTGCTTGCCGTGGATGTTCTCCACAAGTCTCATGATGTGGGCAGGAGCAAAGAAGTGCATGCCTATTACGCTCTCAGGCCGCTTGGTTGCAGATGCCATCTGAGAGTGCGAATGAAAGATTTCTTTTTCATAACGAATTGATTTGAAACGCATGATTTGATCTTACTTGAATGCATGATTTGATCTGATTTGAATGCATAATTTGATCTGATGTGAATGCATAGTCTGATCTGATTGGAATGCATGATTTGATCTGAGATGATTCCCAGATTTGATTTGACTTGATTCCATGATTTGATTTGATTTGATTTGATTTGATACCACAATTTGGAAAGATAGAGTGATCCAGGAGCCAGGCAATAAGGTGTGGATTGATATCTCATGCTTGTTCAAGTACAAAGACAATTTTTGTTTTTCTGTTTCGGTTTTTAGTTCTTAACTCTTTCAATAGTACAGGTTTAATGGGCGGATGAGAATGAAGTGGTCTGATGACAGGAAATGACATTTTCATGCCAGAAAATTTATCTTTCTGAAATATGATGAGCACCAAAATTGTGATCAAGTTCACCTTATATCTCATGACACATACAATAACAGAAGCTCAGGAGGTGAAAAATGAGATGAGAAGGAATATAACTCTGTCACAATTCATTTAACAAGCATGTGACTTAAGACTGGATGACTTTATGGATGTGAGGACTTATTATTGATATCAAGGTCTCAAAGTGGGCTTCAAAACTGCTGGCTTCGATTGTGAGGACTTGAGATTGACTTATGGAGACTTTTTATGAACTTGAGAAAAAAATTGTGACAGACTTTTTTGAAGACATATACGACTGATTCGTAAGGACTGATAATGTACATTCAAAGGACTTAGAAGTACATCAGAGGTTGGACTACAGAACTAAATGTACCTCATCAATATTCAGGCCAGACGTATTGCTGGCCAAGATGGCCAATGGCTTGCAGACGGCGTCCAGCTTGCCGAACACCTCCTTCTTGACCTTCATGTTCTCAAAGACGGCCTCAATAACGATGTCCACATTCTTCAGGTCGGCGTAGTTCAATGTGGGCTTGAGTAGGGACTGGAGCTTTTGAGCCTGGACAGTGGTGACCCTGCCCTTGACCACATTCTGGCCCACATAACCTTTAACCGTCTCGACACCACGCTGCAGGAACTGTGACCGTAACAGATCAAAGAACTCGGGTTGAAGTCAAATTTCTCGTCACTGAAGGTCTTGTCAAACTTTTGTCACACCTACTCACATTGAAATTAGCACAAGTCTATCGTGAGAGACAGTAACGCAAACGAACCACAACCTATCCCAGAATACAGTTAAAAAAAATATCCCTTTTTGTACTGGTTGGTTAAGATTTTCTATTCAGTAATTAATGGATAATGCACAGCAAGTCTTCTTTGCATTTTAGCTAGCAATAAGATTGTTTACATCACAACTAGGAGAAATTATTATTAGACTGTAACGCTGATGTTCCAAAACAGTATTTTTGCACAGAGTTTACCTTATCATCTTGCTCTATCATGAAGGTTGGGATACCAATGGATATCAGGGCCATGGCAATACCAGCTCCCATTGTCCCTCCGCCAATTACAGCAGCTGATTTGACGGCCAGCGGTTTAGCAGTCTTGTGGCTGACTTTGCGACTTGGCACCTCCCACTGTAGAAAAAAAAAACAGAATATGTACAAAACCACAATGGGCCAATGAAAGTGCCTGGTCAACATTACCTCTTTCTAGAACTTCACAGAATTGACATAACAAAGAATAGTTCTTTGGTTCACGCCAACAGACACAAGTGGGCGGGGTTTGTTGGTCTTGCAGATTACATCCCTCTAAAAGACTAACCCAGTAAGCCTCGCCCACTCTGCAGGTGGGAAAATAATAACACATAGTTCTCTCCAACGCATGTTCAAGCTGGGCATGTCATGTGCACATGCATGTATGTCCAGCTTTTGGGCACACATGCCACGTGTAATTCACTCAGTCAAAATGCCAAGTTGGCGTCTCCACTTCAAACTATTTGTACGGAATCTAGCACAGTTACAAAACCGAGACTTGGTTTCAGAGAAAATAGCTTATTGCCTAAAATGCACTTACCCTGGAAATGACACGCTCGGCAAAGAAGGCATACCGCAATGCTGCAGATTGCTCCGACATTATCAACATCATCATCAGCTCATTCTCCCTAATGGGCACACAGGGAAAAAATAGCACATGCAAGATAACTAGCAAAGCATCCACAACTGAATACAAGTCACATCATAAGACTAGTCACAATTAGCTACGACGAACGACCACAGTCTTCTGACAAGTCAAATGAGTGCTCCCCACTACCACCTGATGCCCCTCCAACTTAACTTTGACTTGAACCCCCTAGGCCTTTTTAATACTGTAGGAACCATCCTCCATCTTCCAAAATCCTCCGATTTTCAACTTGAAAAACTTGCATTCAGCCTCAATCCTCCAACATTTCCTGAAAATGTTACTTGGAGGTGTGCCTACTGCTTCAATCCTTCAAAATCCTCCGACAATTTCTGTCATTATGTTAAGACAGTGCTAATGGCATTCTTGAGCTGTGCAGTTGATTCAAAAGCATACTTGAGCCTGACTAGGCAAAAACAACACAAGGTCTAACCCATGACCTTCACGCATGGAATCCTTTGCAATCAGTCATGCACTTTTGCCATTCACCCTCAATCCTCCAAAATACTCCAAAACCACCTGAAGGATTTTGGAGGATTGAGAGTTAGGGTCAATTAGAAAGACCAGGGTTCCCACAAAAATCTCAAAACAATTCCATGACTTTTTTAGGCCTTTCTAGGACTAAAAAATGAAGATTTTCAAAGCCGGTACTATAGACTGTACATTTATTATAATTCTGTTATTAAATCTGAGGGAGCCCTCACTGCTCGACAAATGGTCATGCTCGAACCTGCCCTTTGCTGATTAGCTTTTTGAATGCTCCAATGATGAATGCTGCATAGAGGGCTCACAGCATGTAACGCTGTTACTCTTGTCAGGAAGATTAAATTCCAATTCGTATTTCGAGGCTAGCTGCACATAGAAATTACTCAACAACAGCTAGATTGTATTGGGAAGCTAGTGTCTAGGGAAGCTAGCAGCCCCAGCTTTGTGCACTTCTAATAGGTTTCATTTATGTTGAGCTATGGCTAAGTATGGTACAGTTAATTGTTAACTTCCAAATCTCTTGAATCCCATTAACTTTGATTTTATAATATTGTTTAGTTATAACAAGGCCAACGTGGTTGGTCTGTATAAGTTTGTGATGACAAATCATGAATAATTTAAAAAAAGTTGGCAAGTCTGATGTTTCGACCTGAGCAGAATCTTTCTCACTGGTAAAATGGCAACTAACAATATTGACAATGACAAAGTGACAATTGTCATTTTGCTTTGTGAAAGATTCTACGAGTATGACAGACCCTCCAACTGTTTTGATTTGTGTTATAGGTCACTGTCGCTAGCTAGAAGGCTGCAGAAGTGTTGGTGCTATATATATAAATATATTCAAGAAAAGTTCAATTATACTTCCATCTTCAGATCTGTCCCTGTCCCTGCATTTTAGTAGTTATAACATAATTCACTGCCACTGAACTTACTTGCGAAGACCCTCGCTGTAACTCGGAGAGGTGACAGCATTTTCGATGGACTCCAGGCATGTCAGAGGTGCAATAGCTCCACGAGACGACTTCTTCAGCTTGGCCCTCCACTCTGAGGGGCAAAAACAGAGTAACAAAGAAAAGACTTAAGCAATCTTTGCCAAAGGGAGGAGCTTTCTTTGTTGTTTATTGTTTCTAAATTTTATTTCTAATTATCCATTATTTCTAATTAATGAAGTGCCCTCACAGGACTTAGGGTTCATAATGAAATTGCTTTGGCAACATGTAACGATAGCAACTGGTAAGTAAGATTTGAGGCTTTGCATGGTGGAAGTTACATGAGCTGTAGGTTATGTGGGTACACCTCTTCAGGAGAGGTGTGGTTCTGAGAAGAACCGGTGAGTATTAACTCAACGTTTCAGCTCAGAAAGCTATCATGGCAGAAACTTTGAGTTAATACTCATTGGGTGTTCTCAGAATCACACCTTGTCTGAAGAGTTTCCATGGTGTACCCACAAACCTTCAGCTAATGGAAACTGGGGAACGTTCTTGGGAAAGATGTTCTTGACGTTGGGGTTCATGATGGAATTGCGCATGCTCAAGGTAATTCAGGGTGGTTCTTGGGAAAGGTGGCTACGAGTTTTGGAGTACATAATAGAATTGTTTGGACAATGGTGAGCAACTGAAATGCTCACCCTCAAAGACCTGGTGAACGTTTGGAGGGGCCTTGACCTTCATCTGACTGATGCGCCTGGGGCCGAGGGGTTTGCCGACCACGGACTGGGCAAAAGCGATACCTTCTTTGACGATGTCACCTTCCACAACCTGCATTATACGAATCAAGAATGGCATGCCTACATTGCAAGGTGTCAGCGGTTATTCCATTTGTGCTCGGAGAATGCGAAATTCAAGCGATTCTGCAATTACAACCATTTTCATGACAAAGTCTACTTGAGTTGGATACCCATATGTGATCAACATTTGGGAACTAGCAGCTCGAGTATTTGCTCTCGGACGTCACAAAATGTGCTCATTTGCTCTCACGCTTAGTAAGATCTGGCCTTGAACAGGGTACATACATGAAAGAATTCTATACTTCTGCAGCTCGCACGGAAGACAAGAAAAGCAAATTCAAGAACCTCTTGTGGACTTCAATTTTCTAAAATGAAATTAAACACTCCAATTTTGACAAATTTTCCCAACCAATGGCCTGAGAACACCTTTAGCAGAAGTCTTTCAGAAATGATTTCACAACTGTTTGCAACAATTATCCTCTCAGCCTTACTGACCTTATCGACGATTCCCTTAGCACAGGCCACTTGGGCAGAAAGTGGCTTCCCCGACGTGATGATCTCCAGGGCGGCTACTACACCAGCCACCCGGGGCAATCGCTGTGTCCCTGTACCCCCCGGTAAGATACCGATGGTCACCTCAGGGAAACCAACTCTATAAGTGTCAAGTGTTAAACACCAGAGCAGTGAATCTGAATTTTACATTATGAATTCATAGCAAAAACTGTTTCCTGCTTAATCAAGTGGCAGATACTGTGCTGTGTGCACAGACTTTTTCAGGCATGACATTTGACTTTAAAGGCAAATTTGACAGACCCCAAAGTTTAAATAATAACTACGGCAAAGAACGTTGAAAATTGGAGAAACAATTAAAAACCAAAAGAGGACACGATTTCAAAGTACAGTATCTTAGACTTGTTCAAGCCATTTGAATGACCTTAGCTTAAGTTTGGGGTCTCTGAAAAGCAGTGTTTTTGAGTTGGAGTCCAGGACCTGGACTTGAGTCTTGACTCGAGCCACATTTTCTGTGCCTCGGACTACACTCAAGTTCCAATGGAAATTACTTGGACTTGAACTCGACCATGTATGTGATTTGAGCTTGGTGACTTGTGACTTAAATCACATCTCCTCATTAAAAAAAAAATTACATGTACATATTTGTGTGAGAAACGTATCATTAGAATGGTGGAACTTTTTTATCAATGCTTGCTCTGCATTTCATATGAACCAAAGCTCTTTGGAAAGTAATAAATTAACAAACACAATCTCGAAGCTTGTTACTTGAGGCGTGGACTTTGACTCGGACTTGAGGCATTTGACTTGAGGCTCAGAAACAGACTTGAGGAGTGTGACTCAAGATTGAGACTCATCAAAGCTTATGACTCTAGACTCAGACTCAAGGCTTATGACTCGGGCATGTCCAGACTCAACACTTGTGACTCGACTACAACACCAATGAATATAAACAAAATTGGGGGATGATGCACAAGGGAAAATTCAAGCTGGGTGTGAAGAAGTGACTGGGTTCAGTTGGAAAGGGAGGCGTAGCTTGGAAGGGTAACAACTCTATGGCAGTGAATAAACTGAAGAACAGGATGGTTTAATGAAGACAACTGTCTGTATATGATGCCCAGATAATCAGAAAAACCAGGGGATTGATAACTTGCAATTGAACAGAGTATCAGGATGGCAATATTAGAGAAATTCTGATTTAGTTAATGAAGGGGTGGAGCTGAAATCGATGGTTACATCTTGGGAATATGTGGAACACAAAACCATTGTGAGTGGGAAATAAATGGAAAGTAAAACACAACTAATTTATTGGAATATGTATACATGTGCCCACTGGACGAAAGCTTAAATGTACACGTACTGTTGCAACAGTTATCCCTGATTAAGGCTAAAGTTTGTACCCCAAATGCCTCTATTTAGATACTAACACAAGAATCACTATACAATCTTGAGCTATAAACACTAAAGAAAATACAGCTGTAGTCACAATTGTCAGTAACGTATGGTACGGGCAAAATTTAGAGGTACTCTGGTTGGAAATGTGTTTGGAAAACCTGATTCCAGAACAGAATATATGGTGTGAAAATGAGCAAACTACTGAGGGCACCCTACTGATTACTGCCCGGTCATCCAACAGTGAGGGACTTTCTTACACTGGGTCTTTGAAGAGGGGAGGGGCGAGGGCATTAAAATTACCTCCCATTCTTCTTGATGATCCGATAGTGGCATCCAAGGGACAGCTCCAGGGCTCCCCCCAGCGCCACACCGTGGATCGCAGCCACTACAGGCTTCTCAGCTGCTTCGATGGTGTGGAGTAATTCGATCAGGTGGGGTTCTGAGAAAGTACACAGAAACTCTCCTGTCTTTAACACCAGCAAATCAAGTGCTCACCACAAGACAAGTTTGCAGGGGCCATCTGCTATGCGTGATGCCAACTGTAAACATGTGTGATGAGCTTGATGGCACCTACATGTACATGTATCCTACTCAGCCTCAAAGAGTTTCACTTTATGCACATGCCAGCCTTCAGCATGTGATCATAGCTTCTTGCAGCTACATTGTATATATACGTAATATTAAACTATGTTGCTACATTTTAGAGTTACAGAATCAAGTCATGCGACTTGGACTCGAGTCAGGTTCAAGTCATTAATGTTGCAACTTGACTCGTAACTACAAGCTTTGATTTGTGACTAGACTTGACGAGCATAAATTACATGTATGACTTCTACACCAACACATGTTAGAAGCTACTCGGAATAACCTTTCAAGTTAGGCCTATCAATGTGGTTATTGAAGAACAAAGTGTCAGTTCAATACTCCGAAACTAATAACTCATAAGTTGGCACCTGCATATGTTTGTTTGTTACAGTCAAACAATGTATGACTTGACTTGGAACCAGACAAAGAGATCTGTGGACTGCCTTGTGTTAGATCTGTGGACTGCCTTGTGTTGACTTGCGCCTCGACTTAGGACATGAAAAACATGACTTGCTACCAACTCTATACCTCTATGTAGAACATTTGGGGTCTGCCAGCAAAAGTATAAGGGGTTAACAGGCATTTTTCCCCAGCCCAAACGTCGACACCCTCTTTCAAAAACGTTAGGTTGCCACTGCACTGAGGTAATGTGGAACTGCGAATTTTGGTTTGACTGCTTTGATACTTCCAATTCCTCCAACCCTCCTTCCAATAAACCCCGCCCAGCTCCCCTGTTCTTGCACACGCTACTCATACCAACTGCAGCTTTTGGGGTGCCGAACTCTGTGATGTCCGCCCCGCCTGAGAATATTTCGCAATCGCTGCATAGGACTATGGCCTGGATGGACGGATCACTTTCAGCTCTCTGGATGAGATAAAGCAATTAATAATCAAACTATGGCACAGCATTTGACCATTGATAAGTACAGTATCTCCTGTAAATAATGTCCTGTTCCGGTCAAAAGAGTGGGAAATATTCCTGTGATAAGCAACATATCAACAACAGCATGCAATAGCCCTGGTTACTGATGATGTGCTGTCAGTTTTAATGGCAGTGCATGATGGAGTAGAATCATTGGTGCACACATTGCCACCCACAGCTATCATAAGCCAATGAATCACAATTATCTGTGACCAAAGGCAGTTTTGGGTAACTGTCATTTAAAATTTTCCAGAAAATTATCTTCCACAAGTGGAGCTACAATCCACAAGCCACCCTCAAACACGTTACATTTTGTATACTGTAAATTGACTACCAGAATTAGAAGCCATTAATGCGGTGGCACAATTCACACTCGTGGTCAGATGGTTGTGATTTGCCACATGCACGAGTACGTCAGGCCAAAGAATGTGCATGTGAGTGCGGTGCCACCGCAGTTATGGCGTCAAATCTGATTAGTCTACAACACAAAAAATTTCAATTTGCCATGCTTACCTTCAAGCAATCCATGATGTCCTTTCGGAGGCGAATTCTACAGACAAAAGGATGTAAATTGACCACTTAACGGCACTTTCATGCAGCGATGAAATCCCAAACTGTATGTATCTTGCAAATGTTCCTGTTTGACCATTGCATAGATCAAGTATGCGAGGGATGAAAGCAAATTCTTTTATTTGGACTTTTTTTTTTAATTTAGGCAGATTTTTTTGGGGGGGGAAGGGGGGTGTTTGGAATCAAGAATTGGGTGACTCCATTTCCACTGCAAGGCCCAATCTGAAGAGAATGAGATCTCAACTTTAGACTCCCTTCATCCAATCATGCTATCTACATGTAGCTCTTGTGCCCATTTCAAAACAAAGCAGGGTGATGCAGCACTATACCCAGGGTGCTCAGAGGTGGCTCATTCCACAATCTGTGGTCCGACATGTGACATTTTCTGTCCTTATTACACCTGACCCATGAAATTTGACACAGAATATATCCCTAAAGTTTACCTCAAACAATTTTTATTTGTTTGGCAATCAATTTGAGTTACATAATTGCTCTTGGAAATTAATGAATGTCTCCCAAACTTACAAAATTAAATGCCGGATAAAACATGGACAGAGAATAAAGCACCTCAGGTGCAGATCCCTCCACTTTTGGGTGGGAAATCCTCAAACATGGCTGGGCCTTGGAAAGATGGCTTTGAAGTATGATTAAATCAAGAAGTTGGTCGTAATTTGCAAGCTCGACTCAGACTAGATAGTAGCACAATCTGTGAATCACGTACCGGTGGGAAATCTTTTCTCGCCCTATTCAAAATCTTCCAAGACCGTGAAACAGATGGGAAAAAGTGACTGTCCTATGGCAGAAGAATCTACAGATTATGCCACAATATTGTGCAAGGATCAGTTGATCATGCAGATAAAGCCCAACAAGACAGGACACTAATTCTGTATTCATTCCAACTCTATTCTGCAGGCTCTAGTCTAAAGCCCAATGTTATCCTGCTACCAAAAGAAAATTCTGTTCAACTTACCCTAGTGCATTGACAGGGGGTGAGTTCATTCTTATCACCCCAACATTTCCTACAGTTGACAGTTGGGTCATTTTGAATACCGTGGTTGTGGACTAAGCAAACCAACCTGAAAAAGGATAATTTTACAAAATATATGTATGCATCCTGACAGGAATGTACAATCACTGATGGTTGAACTTGGCATAATCAACTCACCAGGTAAACAAATGCAAAACTTAGGCCTACATGTAATACACTGGCACAACCTTCCATAACTCACAATTCAACATCAGCCAAAACATTAGCCATATAAGCCAGAGAAACTGTGGCAGAACACTGTCCAACAATCTCAGCTACTTTTGATTTTAAAGAAACTATTTTTTTCCTACCTACCATGGCTAGGCTAGGCCTACTACATTTTTCATAAATACCTACTGAGCAGCAAAGCTTGACAATGCTTGAGCATCTGCAACTTTGAACTAGCTATACTTCTATTAGTATTGCCTGTGATGTCCCATGTAAGTAGGTTATGGGTCATGGTGCAGTACAGGACATAGTACAACTCACCTATGAAGGTGCACTATGACACGATACGTTAGCACAGCAAATAATCGTGATGATCAGGGTTCCATATGCCTAGGCCTACATGTACATTGTATGTTACGGACATCGCTAATTTTCCCTCACAGTGGTTTACGTGTACTAGCCATCAGAAAGTGATTGCATGTCTTATAAAGTCTAATGAGAAATTTACTTTGGAAAAAAATACTAATAAAATAGAAAAACACTTGGTGGAATTTATCAAACCAGTCTCAGCTGAGTTTGTGCACATGATGTCAGGATATGGAACTTTTTCATCATTAGACAAGTTACTTTTGTCATATTTCTGTTTGAAATCCTGACCTTCACACGTAACCTATAAGTTTGCGATCTCCCGGTGGTGTCCCTACTGTAGAGTGAATGCCGTCAGTTTGCATTCTACAATCTTACGACGAGTACAAAAGGCAAGTGACCTGGACAGGTGACTGTGAAGTGTTTTTTTTTTCTTCACAAGAGCATACGACTAAGGACTTTATTATTGTCTTGAACTGATTGCTACACGATATCTGAACGCCAGATATACACGTTCCTAAGGACGTGACCCCAGCGTTAATTATTATGGACCACAACGACGATGATAGCAACATATTATATGTTTGATTATTTAGCGATAAGGAAGGAAGTTGACTTAATCGTGACCCCCGGCCCCGTACCCGTACCCGAGTCCAGAGGTTAGACATGACATACATGTATATCGCGCATAATCGAGCGCCACCATGAGTTTGTTTAAAGACGAAAACACATTAAAGGGGCGGGGTCAAAAAAGTGTAGCACCGCCCACTCCGCTAATCAAAGCAGGCAAGTACTGTTCATATGTACATGTACATGTACATGTACATGTACATGTAGAACTCACGGACGTCATATAAAAAAATCTGGACTCGCAATGCAGCCAATCAGCTTCATTGCGAGTCCAGATTTTTTTATATGACGTCCGTGGTAGAACTACGAACACTGCGTAAGACACAGCAACCTTACTTGTGGAAGAACGATGCTCGCTTTTAAAGCAAGCAAAAATATCTCTGCGTCTGAAAAAAATTATTACAAAACTTGCAAGCTTCATCTATTTTTTCTTGAAGCCTGTGATACTTAAATTATTCCGTAAAGTTTTATATAAATAGGCCTACAGTGAATCAGTGAAACGTCATCCAAGGAAAGGAAATTACTACTGCAGCACATTATGCGAGTCCGGATTTATTAACTACGGTGCTTTTATGATGACCAAAATAAAACACAAGATTTTCCTAGTGAACACTGCAGCAAATTTGGTCAATCTGTCCTACAAACCGTTAGAGAGGAGCGATTTCTGGGTGTTGGGCCAAATATTACAGTAGATGTACCCAAGAAACTGCCGACACGTGATCTTTAACTCTAATTTCCAGGTCGTAACCATGATTTTGCAACTTTATGCAAATAGTGAAATAACATTATCAGATAAAGGTGGACACAGAAGACGAAACTTTCAATAGTGCCAGCAGAATATTCTGTTTAGTCACTCAAGATAAGATACCAACTGTCCTATTTTGACACAAAAACAAGAACGCACTATTTAATCAATAGGCTTATTGGGACAATAGTCCTGATCAAGGTTGCAATTTCTCTTGTTTGAGTCTCATTTTGAATCGCATCCGTCGCAATTCTTTCTACATGTCCTGCGCCTACCCTGTGTGGAGTATAAACCAGTGGCTGCCTGGGCTTGCGGCAACAGACAGCAAAGTTGATGGATCCTAACGAAAAGAGACCGCTCGCCAAGAAAGACAACGTTACTAAGTGTCTATCACATCACAAAAATTAAAAAAAGGAAGGTTGAACATACTTTGGTTGCATAATTTATTTTCTTTTTGGGTATATGCAGAGATCAAAAAGGCTTCTTTTGGCACACTGAGGCCCTGCAGAAGAAACGTAAGCCATGTTCAAATATTTTTTCCATCATATCCACTTTACTTTTCACTCATAAGTTTGAGGAGCATCATCAACTTTGTACTGCAAGGCATGTGGGTCATGGGTCATGGCGCGGTACTGGACATGACGCACCAAAAAAGCCTTTGCATCGCAACACCAATACATTATCCCAGCTAAGTATTATGAATTTACATATTACTTCTCATGTTTTTGTTTGAATTCCCGACATTTGTTTGTGATCACATGTGTAGGTGCCACTACCAAAGTGACTGGTAAAGAACCGTTCAACAAGTTTGCACTCACTGTGCGTGGACTGTGGAATCGGGACTGTAATCATACGATGACTGTACAAAATCTGTGCAAAAAAGTCTGTTTGCATAGGGCAAAGGCCTTCTTCCTGATACTAGCGTTGGGCTTATTGTCTGTAAAGCCGATAGATAGAGATGTGGTTTCTGAACGCCAGACATACACGTAGGCCTACCCGCAGACGTGACAATGGTGTTAATTATGCCTCAGGCCGCAGCTGCATACCGTCATCTTTTTGATGGCACAGATTCAACAATAAGGAAAGGAAAAATTTTACTTTAATTAATACCCCCACCAGAATTGGTCAGGAACACCAGAATTTTAGAAAACAACTTTCCAGTTGTGTTTAGAATCATGTAAATGCTTGGCATAAGTCTGTCATTTCCAGATTTTTTTCAGTAAAGCCGGTGAAAAATTGGGTAAAAAGTAGTCCTACCCGTGAAAACTTAGAGTCACAATGGCCCACTTGGCAACAGTCAAAACAGTGCTAAGAACGTCAATCAGAAAACCAGAACTTTCTCACCCTGGACCGTTTTCCAATACTCGACTTGGGCTCCGTCCCAGGCTTCAAGTGTTTTTATTTTAATTCCTGACTTTGAGGTTGTAAGTGCAATAGTAAGTCGGATAGTGCCACAAAACACCAAGTAAGATGCAAAAGAGCCGAACATTAAACTATTTCAATTTAATTTAAACGCTTCATCAGGCCCACAATCGGGCATTGGTTTCCTACACAAAGCCTGAGACGGAGATGAAGTTGAGTACTGGAAAACGGACCTTATTGCATGAAGATAAATTTCCTGATGAAATATTCAAAATTAAAGGCTGTCTTAAGCATTCATATAACTCTAACAGAACTATGGAGACATATTTTTATAAAGGTTTGCTGCTCCACACTGATTTTGGTAGGGGTACGTGTTCAAGTAATTTGTTTTTCCAAGGAAACTATCTACTGAGAGGACTATGCCCGTAAGTGATGGTACGTCGGAACTGTCGGACCCGGTACACCACATACGCGGCCATAGAAAACAGTGCAAAATCCGACCGAAATAGCGCGCCGTCTGTTGACTCCAGGGAAGATGATGGCCTCCGTTTTCTTCACGGGAAATTCAA
Organism: Acanthaster planci; assembly: GCF_001949145.1. Next base: position 3,251,693 of record NW_019091364.1, read on the forward strand.
GATTACATAATTGCTATTACTGTACAGTCATTTGCAAAAGTTTAGGACCACCCATACAAAATGCATTAACCTGAAGAAAACCAAACTTAAACCAATATATTCACTTTTATATCTTATTATGTAACCAAAGGTAATGGTAAAAAATATGAATAATTCATAAACGCAGAGGGCGCCCTCTTTCGAAATTGCTGGATCACGTTTGGGAACAAAATACGAGGCCTAGCAACGCTGAAACGGCTATCTCATTCGCACTGGAAGAATCACGATTATATAGTCTTTTTACAGAGCACTAAAATTCTGCTTAGATTACAAACTATATCTGAAATGATTTGAAGGGATTTTCTGAAGAAAAAAATGAACAAAGCCAGAAAACCTGAGAGAAAATGATCATCAAAGTCGCAACCCTGTACCTTCTCAATGGCCTGCTCATACTTTTTGTCATCAAGGCCATTTGTTCGCTTGCGTGCATAATTATGAATTTATCAGTGACAACGTCCATCATCAAATGGTGACAGTGGGACCCATAAGAGGCTAGTCATTTTAGGGTAAATTCAGGAGGGGGGGTCGCTTTTCAGGCAAGCCAGAAATTTCGTTGGAAGATGATGAAACTTGAAGTATTGTGACGTGACAGAGGGCGCAAGTCACTAGGCACGGTGCAAAGTTATAGATGGCGCTCTGCCCAGTAACAGAGGCGGAGTTAGGCGCACATAGCTGTGTGTTAAGCAAACGCAGCGCATAGGCTCCGCCTTGTGCGTTGTGCAATATGGCAGCAGAAGTCGCTGCCAGGTCACGTGAGCGCGTGCGCGGGCGTGGTCAGAGCAGCGCAGAAGCTATAAAAGGTGCGCGCAGGTTAGGCCTAGTCGTCCTGATCAAGGGCTGATCCTGAGGTACAGGTAAGGGTAGAGAATCCTGTGCAAGGGTCGAAGTCACCTAGCCTAGTGTGGATGTGCCGAAGTCCGAGTGGTGCGTGTATTGTTGAGGGGCTCGGTAGGTTGAGGGGCTAATTGGTGGTGTGGTGTAGTTCCTGGTAGGAGCTTGCGGTCGATGCAAGGGTGGATTGCTATCTCGTGACGTGAGCTGCGTGTAGCCCAGCCCTGACAATAAGCCCCGTAGACTTGCCAAGGTCCCTGATTCGGCACTGGATGCCCACAACTAATTGTGGTGTTCGCTGCTCTGGGCGAAGTCCGGTCACGTATAATCACACAGTCTCCCCGTCAATAACACCCTCTACTGGTGTATTGGTTGAGTGCGTTGATGAATAAACCAGCCGCTTGTTAATTGTTGTATATAAGTCAGGTTTCCAGGCGAAGTTTATGTCAAGTCAGGTCTGTCCGGGTTACGTCATTAAATTTCAACCCATCAGATTAGCCATCATCTCGACGAAGACCAACTTTCTTGGGGGACGGTATACTGTGGAGAGTCCCCTGGCCGCTAAGGGACTCTCCAGAGTACCGCCCTACGCGCTGCGCCTCGAGGAGGAGGACGCGGCGTCACAGTATCAAATAAGTATTTCATACACGTATTTCACTCCAATTTAATAATTATCAAAGTTTCACCTTAAACTTTATGAAATTTACAATTAATCGGTGAGTCGAAAAATCACCCCCTCCACCAAAAGAAAACACCATGCTGTAAAAACTACGCGGGAACATCGCATCTTGAACAGAAGGCAATTCTTTTCTTCTTCTTTTGATAACATTTTACATGAGACACTTAGAGAGTAGCAGCGGACTCTCAAACTTTCAATGGGGCTGGACCAAACATCTCCTTCAACAATTGCGTGCACAGTCTTTAAAATGTCATGTCCCAGTCACAACCAGGAACTTGATGCCATTATCAAGATTAATCGACATTATCAGATAGGGGTGGTTTTCATTGAACTGAACATGATGGACCCGCACAATTCTGTTCATTTACTCATGGCATACAAGCCTTTTATTATGGCATTACGGACACGAACAGAAGAAACACCAGCGTTAAACCAACGGGACAAATTAGGCGCTGTGGATGAAGGTTGTAAGCCAACGTTTCATTTTCGATTTTTAATTTTGAAGAGACTTGTGGCAAGTTGGGAATTCCACTTGAGCCTGGACCAAGGCCTTTACCCCGTGTATTACCAAGAGATGTACAACAAATTACTTCAAAATTAATAGCTTCTAACGAAATGGCTTCTAATGAAACGAGACCGCTCGTCAAGAAAGACAACAGTGTTCCGCGCTTCACATCCAACAATGGGTAAGATTGCAATTTTAACAGCTAGCGTATTTTCCTCAAAACGGGTATTAAACTTTTTACACGGCAAGTACAAAAGCCCTGTAGTGCAATCAAATACATTATTATCAAAAAGCGAATCTTATTTTCCAAGCCCGTTTCATGAGACATACTTTTGAGGCTACTTTTGCTGGATTTATATTTTTGTGAGGTTCGTCGACTTGAAAAAAATCTTTTCAAAACTAAGTTGTTGAAAAAATGTGTCTAAATAACAAACAGAATCCAAAATATATCTCGTAAAAATGATTTGTTTTCCAAAAATTGAAATAATGTATCTAAGAAAAAACTGGAGAATTGTTGGGAAAAATAAATCTCGTAAAAAGGTCTCAAATATATATTTCGTGAAATGGTTTTCGAAGAAAACTTATCTAATTTATTGAAAATATTTACTGGATGGCACCGAAGGATTTTCTTAGGCTAGCAATCATGCTGCGATTTTAAAATAGGATTCCAAGGCAGAGACCGATGCTCACAGACAGCGTTATGGTACCTGGAATTCATTGTTGGTATGTATGGAAGGTTTCGATTACACCCGTCGATCTGGTATCTGTAATAGACTGTTGACGGGTTCTTGGAACTGGTCTACGTTTAGCCGTTGGAAATTCCACAGAAGAGTGTTTTCTCAGCGTTACAACGTATTTGTGTCCAGCTTCGGCACTTCAATTATTGACCTTCCGTGGTTAAAATGGCAATAATTATTGTCACCGAAAAGTTGAAACTGCGCAATCGCGACCTGAAGAACACAATCGATTTGTTTTGAAAATCGAATCTTTAGTTTATTTTACAATTTTGGATCTCCATAAAGTGTCACATATTTCCATTGGTTGATTAGTTTTCGCCAGAAAGCTCTGTACAGTGTATTAAATTGTGGATTTCTAAGCATGTTTTTGGGATGGAGTAAGAATAATGTGCTATTTCTCGAAAGCCCATTTTTCACCCTTTATTCTCACGAAGTAAAAACCTGGAGTCATTCGTGATATCAGGGAAGGGGTTACAAAATAGGTAAGAGTTACGGTACACAGACACAACGCCACTTGACATCCTGCGCATAAACCCTATGAGGCATGGTCTGGAAAAATCCTGACTGTGTTCCAAGTGAAGACCTCGGTTTTTTTACTGCGCAATTTAACCTTTTATTGCTTTCAGACGGGTAATTGGTCACTACTAGGAAATACTAGAGGCGTCCATATATTGATTCTTTCCACAAATACGTAATATGACTAGGAATGTAAACGTGAAATGGTGATATTTCATATCTATATGTATTGAATTTGAAAAATTAATATCGTTTTCATTAATACATTCGTTACATAAGGTAGATAAAGATGTATAATGTCACAATATATTGAAATACAATTAAAGAGCATGAAAGTTGACCTCTGACGGCGCGCTTCCGGAACCCTGGGAAAGGAAAAATAACGTTCAAGGATTTTAGAATGTGTAATAATTTTTCGTTAGTTTTTCCTTAAAAAATCCAACTTGGAAAAAGGGCTTTGAAAAATATTTGCTAGTACATGTATATCAATTAATAGAAACTGAAAAATTACCTGACCTATAAGAGAAATATCCTGCCAAACACTGACCCTTCACTTCCGAAAATCTAATATACGTGAAGAACAGTGCACCACGGCAGTCTCGTGCGCGGATGAATAATTTACGGTTTGAAATTTTATGGTATTCTGAGGGTAAAAAGCAAAATAACAACAGATCAATTTTTCTTACACATTTTGATAATTTATAAGGCGGTAAAATTAAAGCAATATTATACTTTTACAAGAGATTCTAATATTCTATCCAATCTTTGCTGACAAAAACTGCGTGATGTCAAATCAACGGAATCTGGAACCCATCGACTGCTTGTAGGTAAATCTTTGCAAGGTTGTACAATCTCGTTTTCAAGAAAGCGCGGCAAAAACAAGGAGACCAAGGGTACGATATCGCCAAATGTGAAAGGTCCTTGGGCAGTCAACAAATGAAGGCCATTTGTAATTTTTTTTCAATTATTATTATTTTTACGGCCAAATGCGAAGACCTTACATCCCTCTCCCGCTGCTGAATAACCTAATTTAGTCGCCTTGGAGGTAGGGACCTCCCCTCGGCTGTTATCAGTTTCACCAGAGCCAGCCTCTTGCTAGGTCCCATGGGAATACGTACTAATCTCTCTGCCACGTGGCCCTATGGGGTTATTTACACAAAGGCTACCCTGGCCAACCAGAGCCTGCCATATACCAATTGTTGGTCTCCCTGATGGTCTCTGAGCTGTCTAGACAGCTGTCTGGGTTGTTTCATGTTGTGGGGGGTGTCACATTGTTGACTTGGTGCCCCCCCTTTACTACATAAAAATATACTGTGACCTTATTCTGACCCTTTTTACTCGTTTTTTTTAATTGGTACTGGGGCCAGCATCATACACAGACTCCCAGCCGGGCGGCAGGCTGTTTCCGAACCAGCTCGCGGCAAAGTCACAGTGCGCCATGACGTTCGCGCCGACCGTCTTCAGCGTCAGAACCGGGTATTCCTGGTACGACAACCGCTCGAAGAAACCCCGGGACGATTCGTAACACATCAGGAAGATTTGCTCGAAGCCCGACGTTTCGGCCGTGTATTGCTCACTGAGTCCCAAGCCTCGCTTCGACTGGAGGGCGCACAGCGCTTCCAGAAGGATGCTGGCAGGCGAGTCGGGGTAGGTCACGGGAATCAGCCGAGAGTGCGCGATGACTAAGTCCGGAGCACTCTCCAGACGTTCGACGAGGACCAAGATACGAGGCAAGTCGCCTGATTCTTCGGCCACGAGTCGCCGCATTCGATCCGTCCGGCAGCATGGCCAGATGCTGTTCAGGAGCTTGGCACAGGAGTCGACCAGGTCCGGGCGATTGCGGAGCGGGCAGAGTGAAAGTCCTGTCCCGGTCTCCATGATCACTCCACTTATAAATTTATCGCTACCGTCTCTCCACAGAAAATAGTTGACTGGTCACCGAAAGTAATCGAAATGGTATTTGAATTGGGGGCATCCTCTGCTCAGTGTGTGGCCTTGGATCAAGCTGCTTATATGCAAATAACCACATACAAATTAATCTCATAAAAGCACCTTGCATTCAGTTGTGTCATTATTATCGATCTTTACATTGCCTTGAAATGAATTTTCACCACAGTCACTGCACCATGAGGTAGCAATCGTAGTCATTTTGGGGGAGAATTTTGCTGAACTTTTCCCAAAACAGTTTTCGGGGAGGGGTACTGCATTCTTGTAGGAGTGTTTTACTGGCCGAAACGCTAGAGCTTTTCCGCTTGTCTGAGCACGAAAAACACGCTGGCAAACCAAGCTCAACTAAGTCCCCAGGACGATATCACCCAAACGAAGTCACACAAGGACCCATGCCAATGGCTACTGGATCAGTTCAGTAGCCATTATGAGTATCAATGGCTGAATTAATGCCCACTTGGGTCAGTATACAGAAGCACCCCTTCATCGGTTGAAAGTGCAATGTTGGTGAAGAGTGTTCATTTTGTTAGAAACAACGCGTGCATTTCATTGTCTTTTGTCAAACAGCGAAGGGCAAATCAAAGGAGGAGATCTCTTGGTCCAACTCAGGGAGGAGTGTCATCCAAATTTTGCGCTGGACCATCACCATGACAGGTGGACCTTCATCGGTCAACCGTGAACCGGTGGCTTCTTTCACTAAACAATCAACAGTTTGATAGAATTCAATGATTTCTTTTTTCACGCAGAGGGGCAGACTTCGAGAATACCGGGTTGGGTTTGGCTTCGAGTGCTGCTGCCTCTTCGTCAAGGGGATACTCAGCGATCACAGAGACAGATCTGCCGGGCGAGATCCGCGTTGCATCAGAAACCCGGGGTCCCCTGCCCGGCGTGACAGCACCGGTTACACTAGTCTGGTCCAGCATCACTGTGACTGCTGAACCAGCACCGAAGCAATGCAAGTGGCTCATGGGTAGCGCGAAGCCGGAGGAGCGGGCCAAGGTCATCCTGAGGGACCGTAAGTGTTGCGAAAATCAGACAATCAACTATCAGACTATGCATAACTACTCATGTTGACCCTTCTCGATACGGGAATTGTCAATTTTCTCTGTTTCATTTTTTCGTATTTGCAATTAATTTTGGTAATTTTCCTGCAGTATCTGGTGTTGCTGAGCCGGGAACGTTAACGGCGATCATGGGTGCCAGGTAGGTCCAGGATCAGCAGAGAAATATCTATTTTTGATAGGGAAAAAAAGCTGATTGTTGATTTGACCTAACTTTGAACGTTCGTGGAAGAAATGCAGGCCTGCCTTAAGGGAGATTGTGAAGATTTTTACCACATTTATTGTAAAGATTTTGCTCATCTACTGAAATAATTTCTATAGATTTCAGCTAATAAACAGAATTCTCAACTTTAAGTTAGATTTGTAACTTCTTGAAGATGGTTCGTATTCATACTGTTCGGGTTCCCGTAGAATATTTAATTCTATTAAGAAAAACTGTCTTTCTTGTGATTTGGGTTTTTTTATTCCAAAACTCAACATGTAGAGGTCAAAGGTGAATTTAGCCTTTAGAGTTCAGACAAATGGGACAGAACACTTTCTTACAGTTTGTAAAAAAGATTCCTTTCCACGCGCTATTCAGTGGGTGCGGCAAATCGTCCCTCCTGAATGCCTTGAACTGTCGTAATGCGGGCTTCTTGACCCTGACCGGCCAGATTCTAGTCAACGGCGTCGAGGCAGACAATTCTCTGGCTAGAATCTCGGCCTACGTCCAGCAGCATGACCTCTTCCAGGAATGGCTGACGGTCAAGGAACACCTAACTTTTCAGGTAATGTAGGACATATAATGGTCACCGTGGGGTGGTTGTCAGTCCTCTAAACAAATAAACTTTTTTCAGTGTGTTTTACGGTAAGAGCCTCATTAAAATTTAAATTTACAAAAATAGCTTGGCGGCCTTCGTAATTACGAATGAATTTTAATACGGGCGATTCACAATAATGCGTCACCAAGAGTTTGCAACGCGTTGGCCAATCATAACGCGCGAAATTTGTCGACCCTATCCAAACGAGCATTGGGTCGACAAATTTCGTGCATTGTGATTGGCCAACGCGTTGCAAACTCTTGGTGGCGCACTTTTGTGAAAGGGCCGTATAATGGGCAAGTTCAAATAAAGTAATAGGGCCGATTCACCCTAGTGCGCCTCCAAGATTTTGCAACGCGTTAGCCTATCACAACGCGGGAAATTTGTCGGCTATTTCCAAACGCACACTGGCGGCAGTAGGCATGGATGGAGTCTCCTCAAATGGCTGGAGCCAGCAAAAACTAAGCCTGAGCCACTCGTTTCATAAACGCCCTTGGTAGACAGATTTCGCGCATTGTGATTGGCCAACGCGTTGCAAATTCCTGAGGGCCCACTATTGTAAAACGCGCGTATTTACGAGGAAACCGTTGACTTGCTCTCACCTGCCCGTACATTTTATATTGAAAAAAATGTTTGCACTCATGGTTGCCAGGTATACCATAAATTAACAGGATTTTGTAACAGTGCTATATAAGTAGCTAGTAGAATCCATTTCGAGTCATTTGAAGAATTAACTTGTACATTGTATTCGGCAAGTGCATGCACTTCTTGAATGGTTTTAACAGGTTTCAGTACACGTATGTATACACAGTGTAGTTTTTATTTTGGTGTTTTACAGGCTTCGGTTAGAATGGATAAGTCGCTCTCAACAGAAGAGCGCCGGCAACGTGTGACCGAAGTTATTCGCTTGGTGAGCCTACTTACGGGGTCAAGTTATCAACACAAGGAATGACGACAGAAATCTGCAGTTACGGTCGCAGACGTTTTATGAATGCTGAGTCATGTTTTCAGTTGTAGAAAATGCTCATGCACTTTACTGATTCCTCACATGAGTTGCCGGGATTACAATTAATTATAACGTAAAATTAGGGCGATCAGGAAGAGTTTTTGACTTTTCATTGCCGGCAAAAAGCTGTGATTTATCCATTTCATTAGGTCGGTCTGGGCGGGTGTTCTGACACTGTCATCGGCAACGCACAACGCAGTATAAGCGGAATTTCAGGAGGCGAAAGAAAACGACTTGCCTTTGCCTCTGAGGTACGTAGTGTGAGGATTTTGAGCCTCATTCTTATGAAAAATTCAAGTCAGAAGATTCACCTTACGGTGTAAATGATTATAAACTAATGTAGAGCCTGCCGTCCACTCATTGCTTCGTTTTGTACAGAATTTATTGTAAATGTTTACAACAAAAGAACATGCAGTCAAGTTACTATTTTTTTTCTTGTGCTCCATGAGGATATTCTCATCTTCAATTAAGTACTTTCCATTCCTTGGAACTTACTGTTCTATAGCGTCCCAATTTAAATCTTTAGCTTCTAGCATATTCCTACAGAGACTGTAGTCTTGCTATTCTGAATTATCAATGCATTTTGTTCCCTTACTTTACACTTTCGCGGAGGAATCTTTATTGGATCGAAGTAATCAGGTTTTTTGTACCTCTCAGGTGTTAACCAACCCGTCCCTGTTGTTCTGTGACGAGCCCACTACCGGACTAGACTCCTACATGGCTCACAGCGTAGTGTCAACATTGACGCGTTTGGCCAGGGAGGGTCGCACGGTGATGTGCACCATACACCAGCCCGCGTCGGCGACGTACCGCCTGTTCGACAGGTTAGCCTTATTTATGGTGGAAGTACACTTTCTTCGTTTCAGCAGAGAGCAATTTCTAAAGCCATACACTATGTACGATTCATGTGTTGCTTAGGTAGTCATTAAACATTGTGTTCATGTTTTGAATATTAGATTGATTCTACTTGCTGAAGGTGCCGTTGCATTTCAAGGAAGCCCTAAGGACGCCGTTTCCTTTTTTGAATGGTAGGTACGATTAGTAATGTGTGATTTTTTAACTTAAATTGTTACAGTATCCATTATATTAATTTTGTAATGTACAGCACTAAAAGAGCAGCTTGAAATCAATCCTGAGTTACCATATTGTGATCCGAGAAGAATGTTGTATTTAAGAACCCACAAATGCCTGGATTCATTTATTAGTTTACAGCCTGTGAGTGTGTTTGGAACCCACTCTCGCTTTGATTGTAATATCGTACCTTGCACTTTCAGCCTGGGCTATTCGTGTCCACCAAATTACAGTCCTGCCGACTTCTTCATCAAGACCCTTGCGATTAAACCTTCAGATGAGGAGGAGTGTCGGCGGAGAGTCCAGGTACAACGTTTTACAAAACATATCAATGTTCAGATGTCTTGCAAAATTAACAGAACTGTGGCTTTCTTGCAATTTCAAATTTTACCTATTGCATTAAGAATACCAATGAAATTGTTACTTTTTAGAAAACTACAATTTATTCCTACAGGAAGTAACGGCAGCTTTCTTGAAGTCGCCGTATAATGACGCCCTTAAAGAGAAAATCTTGCAGTACTGCACTCAGAACCCGGTATGACGGCTGTCGATATTAACATACATACCATTAGTGTCTTTTCTATAGAAGAGTCGTTAAGCGTTTTTTTTTTTACTTCACGAGGCCTCAGAATCCCGGTTCAATTACCAATATATGTAAAACATGACGTCACTCGTTTTACACTTACACTTTCCTGTATATGGAAACTCGATGGATTGTATTGCACCTCACTGCCAGAGGAAAACGTGCATGTAAAAAGAGCGTGACGCCATTATGTTACATGTGTATGAATCCTTTCATAATGGGTCTAACATCATTTCCGGATGTACACCGGAAAGTGGTTAGGAACTCATTTAAACTTGTAGCATAATGTCAAGACGGTATACTTCGGAAGCATATTGCTACCAACGCGATTTTAAAAAAACTCGTTTAAACGACATAGTTACCGCATTTATACGACTTATAGTATCTTGTTTAAACGACTTAGAAGCCCGTTTAAACAATACAGCCGTCTCATTTAAACGACCTAGTATCTCGTTTAAATGACGTACATGTAGATAATTATCTCGTACTAAGTCATTTAAACGAGGTAAAATATTTTATTTCGTGTTGGCAGCAAATCCTCCAGAAGGATAAATTACAATTCAATAGACGTCTGCCAAAACAAATTTACAAATTAATACCCTTCATAAGTACAATTATGAATGATGTATTTGTGTACTATTTTATACAGAAGCAAGATAAATCTGCGCTTATTGCCACCCACTCTCCGTAAGTACAATAGTGTGAAGCATTCAATTGATTGGGAGCTTTCATCTGATTATCGGTTGAAATAAGACAATACTTGTCAATTGAGTAGAAAATCTTTGCAAGTCAGAGCACGTGTTTTGATATCATAGTCACTTTTAAACCTTAACAGGTACTCTTTGGGCTTGTATTCAATTCGATGCTTTGGTCGCAGATACAAGGCTTCTTGGTGGCGCCAATTTACAGCTTGCGTTAAGAGAGCTTACCTGGGCAACAAGCGGGAGCCTCTGATGTCAAAGATCCGTTTTGTGCAGACAATCGTAAGTATACATCGCAATTAATTGCTACAGCTACATGTGTATCAAACGTTATGGTGTTTAACCACTCTGTGTCGAAAAAAGGCATATTGACACCCTTTTACCTTATCGCAAGGCAGTACGTATACGGGTCTGAGCGCGACGAGAGTTAATTTTTGCCCTGGCCTGACATTTTGACACAAGTCACTGTGATTTGTCAATTTGATTGATTTATTCATTTCAATACAAACTGCCCTCACTTGTTGTCTGTCCCCTTCACTTGTTTTCTGTTCCCCTCCTTGAGGCCCTTGGACTCATACTAGGCCTTGTGTTCCTCCAAGAGAAGATTGACCAGGACGGTGTTCAGAATATCACCGGTGTCCTGTTTCTGCTGGTGTCCAACTCGGCATTTGCTAACACTTTCACGACAGTCCAGGTATGTCCAAAAAAGGTTGGAGGGCATATCCATTGTTAACCTTTAGCTGAAGACGTTTTAGACGGTTTAGAATGCTTAAAGTTATACACCGAGATGTCACACGATTCAAATTTGGTTCAAACGTTCCACACACATTTGTCTCAAATGTCAATACCTTTGTGATAATGCCTACCGACATTGTTTTTTTGTTTACCCGTCAATCTACCTAGAGCAGAAGCACACCCTAATCGGCTGAAAATGAGCCATAATATTAGTCGGGAGTACATGTATTCATTTTTGTTAGTAGTTACACGACCGCAACCGCGCAACGCAATAACCGTTTGCGAACCAGTGGAAGCGCACTTCCTATACCAAAGGAGACTTCGTTACAATTAGGAAACCTGCGTCCTCTCTTTGTCGCGCTTTAGGCTCATTGGATGTCCTATTTATTTTTGACGATGTTTGGAAAGTCTAACAGAAAAAATCCGCAGGACCGAGTCTCAGAATGTTAGTGGTCATCTTTACGTTTCAGGTGATACCCAACGAAATTGCCCTGCTGAAGAGAGAGCATTACAGTGGCATGTACAGGGTGGACGCCTGGTTCCTTGCCAAGTTCGTCACAGAGGTACATGGACCTTTCGTTTCTTCCCTAAAAATGTCTCAGTACAAAGATGAAGCATCAGAAATGGCATATTCAGATATTAAAAAAATGGAAAAATAAAATAGGAAAAGCGTTTGTTCTAACCAAATTTGCCTTTTAACCTGCTAATTTTCAAATCTGATTGTGGAGATCAAAAGTTATTGCGATGAAATTTGACTGTAAACTTAAGATGACTGATCAATTCAAGCATTCGTCACTCTGGTCGTTTTATTTCAATTTGCGTTAACTCCACGAGATTTTGTTTTTAATGACTGTTTTTGTTTGCTCGTTTGTTGTTCTCTGTAGATTCCGGTCCACATAATTCTGCTTCCATTGATTCTTGTCACGGTCCCCTATTGGATGATTGGTAAGGACGGATAAAGTTTATTAGAATTGCCTTTCAGATAACTAGAGATTAAATTTTGACGAGCATAAACTTTTGCAATTTGCATTCAACTGGAATATAAAAGGTCAAATTCTAGATTTACAGGAGGTTGAGTTCATGCCATTATTTAGTAGTAACTCTATGAAAACAGAATAGAGCCTGAAAGTTGACCCGTGATGACGCGCCTCTGGAACCCTTGGATAGGAAAAAAAGTGCAAAGATTTTAGAATTTGTAATATTTTTTCGTCCAGCTACTTCTTAAAAAATCCAAACAATATCCTGCCAAAAATTGACCCATCACTTCCGAAAATCTAAAATACATAAAGAACAGTGCAATGCGCCAGTTTCGTACACAGTTGAATATTTACGGTTTGAAATTTCATGGTAGTCCGTCGGTAAAAACCGAAATAAAAACAGATCTAAATATTTTAAACAGGCTTATAATTTATAAGTAGTAAATCTAAAGCAATATTCTACTTCAAATACGAAAGATTCTAATCTTTTATCTAACCTTTGCTGACAACAACTGCATGATGTCAACAACAGAATATGAACCCACCGACTGCAAGTAGGTAAATCTTTGCAACGTTGCATAATCTCGTTTTCACGTAAGCACGGGCAGTGAAAACAAACGTGCATGAACATGGAGACCTAGGTACGATATCGCCAGAAGTGAAAGGTCGCTACGAAAATTCGTTTTTTACATATCTCAATTTAACTTTTCCTAAATATTACTTGAGGAAGACAAAGGTAAAACCCCAACATGATTGTCGAACGTGATAGGACGGTCCAGCGTAAAATCCCCATATATAGGAGGACCGCTCGAGGGTTCCGGAAGCTCGCTGCGTGACCTTTAACTTTCAAACTCTATTGAAACAGATAAAGTCATATTTAAGCTTTTTTGTGAATTAAAAAAAGGAGAATTTCTATTCAACGTAACAGTTGATTCCTCATAGGTTCATAATATTATATAGATGCACCGACTGCATACGACTGCATAGTGGGCACATTACGTTTGCTGAGACATATTTGCAACAGAAAGCGAGCAAATCAGCGAAAACAGTTTATATTGCTCTCACTTGTCACCAGTTTTTGAAACTTATTTACTCCACAGGTCTGTATCCGGCTGCCGTAAATTTCTTCACAGCCTGCTTGGTAATTTGCCTGTCCACCGGCACAGCTATTTCCTTTGGTATAATCTCAAAACATGTTAATATTATTTTACTTTTCACCACTTAATTGATTTAATTATGTATTTAACTGCTGGCTAACAATTCTTTTCTCTTTTTTTCCGTAAGCGTATTTCTTATCTTCTGTCAGCCGTACCGTCTCCATGGCACTGGCGATCGCACCTCCGTTCGCTTTCGCCTTCATGTTGTTGGGCGGCCTTTTCATCAATGTTGGGTAAGTACAAGTCAAATTTTATGCTGAATAAAATTTTAAAAATTACATATTTCAGTTGTTCCTATCTTACAAAGTTTTTTATCTCTTTAAGAGAAGTTTTGTAACTTGCAGTTTCTTGACCATGGGCCAGGTCCAAAAAGAGGCCGTCCAAAATTGCCTTTGATTGGTTTAACCCAGGGGGGATGCGTCCTCCCCTCTCAAAATGTTCTCTTTTTGTCTTTACAGTGTAGTTTTTTTTTCATCGCGCTGAGCCTTCAGAATTGTTGTTGAGTACTGATTTGCAGTCGTGTTCTCACCAAGTTTGAGAAAATCTGACATTCTGTTCTCGCACAAGGCTGATTTGATAATTAATGATTTTATATTGCACAATAAAGTTTCAGAAATATCACCCGGAACAGAGGAAACCTGCGGTTTTTTTTTAAATAGGGGGGGAGGGAAGTTGTGAACTGATCCAGCTCTTGAAACGAGTCTTTTTAGGTATAATGCTATAAATTTTTGCCTGATATGATCGTAATGCACGCAAGGTGGCCTCCTCTCGTTGGGGAAGCAAACTCTGTCAGCGGGAGATATAAGAAAGTTCACAGTTGCCTGAGGACAGGGGAGCGGTTCCGAGCGATAGCTGCTAATCAAGTACAACGTGACGCTGGATGACAATATCTATCCTAATGCTGCCGTCATGGTTTCTGTCTAAAATAGAAATTGATAACAATTTACTCTGAGCACCGTGTGATTGTTAAGAAAGTTTAATTGCAATTCCTTCCTTTTTTGTTGTTCCCTTAGAGACATCCCCGTCTGGCTGGGGTGGTTCTCCTACCTGTCTTGGTTTCGTTTTGGCTTCGAGGCATTGCTCATCAACGAGTGGTCACAGATAGACGACATTGGTACGACTACTGAAAACAAATTTGCAAACAAAGCTGTAGTTTGGGTCGAGTATGAAATTCCAACAAATCATCAGAATATTTTACAGAGCTTTATCGATACGACAATTTGCAGATTTATTACGAAAGGAATCAATCGATTGAGCAGTAACGCAAAACCAGTTTACATTATTTCGTGATCATGTCGCACATGATCACGATGAAACATCTCTGTTTCAGAGTGCCCAGTGAACTGGACCACGCCGTGTGTTGACGACGGCCAGATGGTGTTGGAAACGCTCTCGTTTAGTGAGGTATTTGGCACGTGAACTTTCTTACTTTAATTTCCCCTTTGAAACGAAAATGTGTTTCAAATTCAAGGCAACGAGAAACAAAATAAAAACAAAGTATACATTTAAAGGAACACAGCATGAAGTGGTATACACTGTGGTACACACGTTATACACTAATCAGATTAGAAGCCATAACTGTGGTGGCACCGCACCCCGCACATTCTTCAGCTTGACGCGTGCGTGCATTTGGCAACTCACGATACCTTCTTGGTCGAAGATGCACTTAACGCGCGTACCACCTGTCCACGAGCTTTGTATCGCCGCATTAATAGCATTAATAGCTTCTAATTCTGCTCGTCGAGATACACTAAACTGGGGAGTTAAACAAAACAGTTTAAGGCCTACGCTTTGATGTTCTCTTTTTTCCCCAGAGTCATTTCCTAATGGATCTATGTTGCCTAGCCATCCTATTCGTTGGCTTCCGCCTGTTGGCATTTCTGGCTCTTCTGTACCGCTGCAGGCGACAAGTCAAACGTCAAGAGTTGAAGCCGTTAACTCAATGAAGTCTGACTGCTCAGAGCTACCAGAGTAGCAGGAAAGGTCTCGACAAAGGAAACGTGTTATGGACATGAAACATAAGCAAAATACATTTGTCAGTAACACCATATTAGTACGACAGCTTTCCGACGAATTAATTCAGAAACAAACATAAAACCTGCGGGTTGGACTTTAGTACCTAATTAAACTTAGAGAACACGACTTCGCCCTCAAGTCCCACAATTGGAATTAAATCCAGGTGACGTTAGCTCCGCGTTTGTACACCTGCAACTGTGTAAATTGTTAATTGGCTCACTCACATCTTCAGTGCATTATTGGGGCCAGGTTAGTGATTTATATCTGCTTCAGCAGTGGTTTAAATTTGGGACTGGGGGATTGAGAAGTGCAGATGACGTATAAATCACAAAATTTCCTAACCATGGATATTTGGAAAGGGGGGGGGATGCTGCATCAGATACTGAATACTAATCACTGATTGGTGATACTTGAATTACTAAAAAGAGTAGAGCTCTTTTTCAGAGATATATACCGTACATCAATATTTTGGAAAGACGTTTGATTATGGACATGGCATTATACAAAGAAACATCACCCCAAATAAGTGAAAATCTGTGCACAAAATAAAGACAACCTGATAGTTTTGCCGAGAAGTCATTAGGCCTGCTGGACGTTGCACTTTCAAAGCATCCTGGAACTTAATTGCCACCACTAAATAATATTTGTTTACAATAAGCATATAAACATAAAAGCATAACATGTATGTCGTGCTGTATCAAGTGCAATTGTTTGGTAGTTCGTTTTGTCGCCCGGATTCTCCGGGCGACAGATATAAACGCATGCGCAGTAGCAGCAAATCCAGGAACTGACCGTGCACAGATGTACTGTGCACGCGTGGTTTCATCTGCATGCATTCTTGCGTGTAAAGTGAATGTAAATTGAAAAGGATGAAGTGTTAATGTTTCGAGCTTAGGAACAAAATAAAAGTTCTTGGAATTAAATTAATGGTGTTTTTTTTATTTTCAGATATCATTAAAAAAATATGTAGGCCTATGCATGGTGTGTAGTAAAACAAACTTAACATGGCTTATTTCGGTTGGACAGTCTACCCTCAGTATTGGGAGATGACAGTTCCCTCGGCTTCGCCTCGGGAACTACTAGATAGTTTGTCAACACCCAGCACCTCGAAGAACTAACATCGACTGTCTAACCTGAAACCATGTTATGTTTATATATTAGGCCTGCCTCCAGAAACTTAAAGTTTGGCACCCGTATATAGTTTCTGTGGCCACATCATGCCCCCTAAAATTAAGAAAGTTCTAGGCTGTGAGATGCTTGACCACCGTGCTCACGCACCTAGAGTTGCGCCAGCAAATAGGCCCAGAAATACCTGGCCGAACAAAATCACAATTCACTTTCTCTGCTAGTACAGCATTTTTGTGGCCGTGAACTGCAGGTGGGGGGTTTGTCAAGAGGTGGGACCGGGGTGGAATCTACCAGCAGGCCTAGGATTGCCAGCTTGCATCTCTGAAACGGGCCCTTCCAAATCATGATTCGGCAAAAGAGTGAAGATGGGCTGTCAATTTTCCTTGGCGATGGGCCTGATGACCTCATGACTGTGGGGTGATTTTTTCTCAGTGTAGAAACATTTTCAAAACTCGCCGCTTCGGTGAAAATTGAAAGGAAAATGAAAGGTGAGGAGTTAGCTTTAGATTTATATGAGTCTTGAACGCCTGAGAAACTTGTATTTTTACTGATTTTTGAAGTAGGTGGTTCAGTCATTCTTGTCTATATGGCAGCTACACTGGTTTGCGCCCTAGATGCGCCGTCTGCTTACAAGGGCGCAGGCTATAAGTTGGCTAAATCCTACTTGTGTGAACTCAAACTCTCTACGAAATAGAACATTTTGTGGCAAAATAACTTGAGGATTTGCAGAAAATACAGGTCTAGGGGAGCAAAGAGAATATCAGCTTGTGTCTGAGCGAGATTTGGAAGAAATCAGTGCAAGAAATTTCGAGAGGTGTATCATCCGTATTTTAAAATGGAAAGGGGCTTCACGGGCATATAAGGGTGGAAAACAATATCTTCAAAAGTCATCAGTTAAGGAATGTAAATTTGAACAGAAAATTAAAAACCATAACATTGACTTCAATTTGATGTGCGTCTTGAACGCCTGTGAAACTCGTGAGTTTTTTTCCAAACTTTTTGAAGTTCAGGTATCAACGGTTGGCTAAGGCAGTTTCAGTTATTAAACTTGCCTGCGCTGCACTGCAACCGTAGAGGCTATAAATAGCGCCCTCAAGTGACATGCTTCAATACTGATCTTCGCTATAGTATAGTAGTACTATTAGTAGCACTTTTATTTTTTTATTAGTAGCGCTGCGTGTGATGTGAGTGCTCAGGGATTTCTTGAGATGTGGTAAGTTTCCTTGCAAATCTGCACAGTTTTGGCCCCTCCCGTGTTTTGAGCCATTGAAAATGCGACCTGACATTTACATGTACTACAACAGGAACAATGCTGTCTGCAAACAAGTTGGATCGGCTGTAGTAAAACCTAGGCTACATGTACATTTTTGTACTCACCATAATTCATGCACGAATGTTGCAAACATCATTTTATGGGGTATCGGTAATGCCCTACATACAGTACATGTATATTATGTACGTGTAGGTCCTACTTCTGAAAAACCTGCCAGTTAATGTCTATTGAATGAGGAATGGTTATATGTATTTGCATTAATTATGACAAAAACCTCTTATTCACAATAGCTTGACGTCCCATCACTTTCCCTTTTTCATTTTATAATTTTTTTCAATTTAATTTGAAGTTACAGTGAGGCATGAATTTTTATTCTTTGAATCATACATGTAATTAGAATTAAAATGAATTACATGAACATGTATTTATCTGTCTAGATATTATTACAAAACTTCTCTATCTGTGTGTATTTCTGATAAAAGTCACACAATACAATATCACCAAATCTGCCTAGCTGTCATCGCCAATGGGAATCTCAAAATACCAGGTGCGCAGTACTTTTCAGGCTCCGTATTTTTGATGATGCTCTCATTTCGCAAAAGTTAATCAAAGTCGTCATTAGTGCCTGTATCGGACATCCAACATTGATTGTGAATGAACGGCAATCATTTATCCCTTTTCTAGACAATTTCAACCGGTTTATTTTCGTATTTAGTCTGCAGAGGAAAAATTTATGCTCTATTGACAATTTTCCCGACTTCTCCCTGGAAATGCTTTCATTTGCACATACAAGTACCGATACCTGCAAAAACAAAAATGTCGAAGTGACGATCGATCACTGACAGTAAATTAACGCCAGTGCATAATTTTGGTGAAACGTTTCACAACGAGAAAGTTGGAAGCGCAAATCTTTGTATGTGTAAATTAAGGTTACTCCACGATACATGTAGACCTACAGTGTATCAGACCTACATGTACATGTTCCAACATGATCAAGTACATGTAACACAATAAAACACTAAACAGTATAGTAAAGAATAACGTTTGAGTTATGGAAGGGACTAACTTGGCCTGTGTTGTTGCCATGGGGGTTGTTGCCATGATGGCCTACACGTACATGTACTGGTATGTTTTCCTTAAAAAAAAAAATCAAAAGTGAAGCTAAAATTGTCATGTTTTCTCTATTGTAATTTCAGACTAACCCTAAAATAACTGGAATTTATAGGAAAAAAATGGTTAGCCTCCAGCAGGGGGAAGGAGAAAAAAATGGTCCTAAATGTACTTAGTAACAAAAAGTGGATGGCCCCAATTTTTCAGATAGACGAGGTTAGAGCCAAATGACTATTTAAACTTTTTAAAATTAAAAATACATCCTTTGTGACAAATTTCTCTCTCAGTTGTATGATACATTAACGTGAACGTGTTAACCTGTCATCACTATCATGAGTTATCGAAGACCACTGCATGAGCCCTTCTGGCAGGGCCATGGGCCAGGTGACCCATCATCGTACCATCAAAGAGTTTCTTCTGACGACTTTGGTCCGACCACAACCTTTAACATTGAGGAATACATGTTTGGCAATGAGGCCCAGCAGCCCTATCACCAGGAGCCGTCTGCAGGGCCAGCCGGCCAGGCGTATCTGTTTGGCTCTCAGTATCCATCAGTCACTGAAACCCACGGATACCAGCAAAATGAGGGACCAAATCCTGCCTTCAACCGTAGCCCAAATTGGCCGCCGAATTCCAGTGCAGCCACGCCACCAGTTTACGAAAATCATCCAGCTAGTCATGTGCATGATGGGAGGATGGATGCCGGTCCGTCCAAAGTTGGACCGAGCAACCAGCAGCCACAGGTTCATTTAAACCAAGGACCACGCCCACAGCCTGACCGCCGTAGGAGTGGAACTCGATGGAGGGAGAACACTCCACCCAGGAGTGGCTCTACCTACGGCCCCCCATTTTCAACCAAAGTCCTGCACATCGACAGCAACGAGCCTAAACCACTGGGTGTCACCAAGTTCAGCTGTGCTGACAGTGACCCCGGCATGGCGGAGAAGCCCGAGCTGCTGGCTGAGCCCCGCCTGAATGCTCCCCCAGACCCGGCGGAAGCTACAGAGAAGACAAATGACCCTGACATCATCCTTCATCCAGTCACCAAGGAGCCTGTGAAGAGGAAACCGAACGGGACATACGAGCTCGTCGGAGGAACCACCAAAAAGAAAGCCAAAAGTGCCCCTCCAACATGTCCAAAACCAAGGAAACTACCTGAGGAAATCGGGGACGGATGTTACTGTGAGGTGAGTCTTTCATCAGTCAAAAAACACAGCCACACATATCGCCAAGTTTTGCTCAGATACTGCAGGAGCAAAACTGAGAAGTTTGTCTGCCCAACCAATAACATGTACATGTACATGTATGCTGTAAAACTAAGTTTCCACGTTCAGCATACTTAATTAACATTAAAATTTTATGAGCCTGTATACATTCCTGTATCATCATATAAATTATAATTTTCCACATGCCGTAATTACATACATGTACATGCACATGTATAGTGTGGTTTATTAGTTACTGGAAGTGCTAATGATGGAAAAATTTATGGAACAATCCTACATGTACATGTACTGTACATGCCAACAAATGATTAGCCTGATCTTGAAGCCTGGTATGAATCAGGATTTTTGCACTGACAAAGCATGTACATGTAGGCCTTATGTCTCCAGATAAGTTGTTAATGAATGTCTCCTGCGAATTATACTTCTAATACTTTTTTATTACTACGTGTATGCTTGCTCTACTCCTCTTTGTCTTTCGTCTTTCACAGTTGTGTGATGTTGTCTGTAGTGGACCGGTCAACCTCAGGATGCACATAAATGGAGCCAAGCACAAACTGGTACAGTGTATGACAGCATTTTTCCTTTGTTACCCATTATCTATGGATAATGTTTTCCCACATACATGTACCATAGTTTCCATCCACAGATAGCAACTGATTTTCCTGTTTAGTTCATTAAACAAAGATTGTGCAGTTTTTCCTCAGAGGATACATGTACGAATGGGACAAAGAGTCATTAGAGGTAGCTGCAATGGATTGAGAACAAGCCACCAAATTGGAGCTGTGTGTCTCAGTTAATCTCATGTACGGTGGTCTGTTTCACTAGTTTAAAGGCTATCTGGTTCGTAAGTGTGATGTCACTTCAGTTTAAACCACGCCCACTGCACAGGCACTGCACACAGCGTTTCATGCATTGATCACTGTTTACATGGAACCATGGAACCGGAAGTTGCAACTTCAGTGATCGTCCAATGGGAGCCTGCAGATCATGGCGCGTCCGCCTTTAGGACGAAGTCACTTACAAACCGGATTGCACTTCCTAATGCTAATTAGATTTTCATATTCATGAGCAGTACTGTGAAGTGTGATGTCATAGCAGGAAGAAAAACCTCAGTGTTTCATTAGTTGATGTGTAAAACACTCTTGCATTTTTTTAGATTATGCTGGCCAAAATATGCTTTTTTGGGGTAATTCATTGTTGTGGAAGAACATAGCAATATGCAAGTGAGTAATCGTTTCCCAGAAATGTTAAGTGAGTAAACTCTGGGTTCATACTGTTATTTGAACAGTAAAACCTAAGCCCTGAACTACATGTACATGTATATGTACCGTATGTCTTCTCTGGAACACATCACAGGAACAGCGTCCCCAGTTGTGTGAAAAAGCATGGGGGAATCTTTTCTGATCTTCAAACAAGTCACTTTTCAGTGTATTTAACCTGATAGGGTTATGTAGTTTTCATGTGTACTTTGGAAAAGTGTACAAATTTGCAGAAAAATTTGCCTAAGAATAATTCATAGCAGCTACACTTCATTCAATTGAAGAAGCTGAAAAAGGCCAGTACAACCTTGCTTTCAACTATCCCTTGCAAAGGGCAATTCCAGAACTGAACAGGGCTCATTGTTTGAGATTTGAGATATCCTGTACTACACATTGGGAATATGAAGCTGAAAGAAATATTCCCTGTATTGCCCCTCCCCCATACGTGCTATTTTTTCATGGTGAGGGTTGTTGTTGAGGAAATATTTCCATTCTATGCCTTCCAAAAGAGGCCTATAAATGGCAGAGACTTTTCATTTTGTTCACCTGACTTGCTCATTGAGATGGACAAATGCATGAGATTTACTCTCTCTTTTTTCTTGAATCTTTTTGCAGAATGAAGCTAAAGTAGAGAAAGGAGGTAATCACAGTCATACATACATATATATTACATTTACTGTATTTTGCTTGTGCTTATCACTGTTTATGTGTTAACATTTCTTCTAGCCTGGATGAAAACTTACGAAGCCAAGACTAAATTGTAAAAATTGTATAAACTTAAGACTCTTGTGAAATCTGGTGTTAGATGTTTGTTAGTCTCTTGTCAAATTGGACAATTTTGGACTCTTTGGGTTAATTCATGTAAAGAAACTATTTGAAATTATGCACTCAACAATAATAGGGTTTTTTTCTTTCATATATGTAGAGGGTACCATTATGCGCCGAAGGCTGGACAAAAAATTGCGGTCAAGATTTGAAAAGGAAGGACCCATTCCGAGCAGCCACAACCAAGAGGAGACACCATTGATAGGTAATGCCCTCGTCTTAAGCCTTCCAAGGTTCGCCCCCCCTCCTGCACAAGCCAGAAAAACTACATCGGCCAGACATTTGTAAGATAGGCCAGTGAATTGATGACGTCAGTCATTGTTGACATGTTCACTTTCCTATGGAGCCAGTGGAGGATCTGTGGTTCACTGAGCACCACATTGTGCGACGTCATCAGTGAAGAGGTCTATCTGTCTATTGTCCATTCAGGTTTGTCATGTTTGTGATCTACATGTAGGATGTCCAGTGCACATGTTACCTTGTTAAACTTGGATACACCATTTTGGTCTTTAAACAGCAACAGCAGTTTACACGCCTGAAAATTGACAAACTTAATTCGAACTGTATGGTCTAAGCTGGGTGTCAACGACTGTATGTCATTTGTCGAGCTGCTACCGGTGTACACGTACACAAATATTTATGTTTTGCCGCTGCAAAAATTTGTTTCTGGATCTGGCCTCGCATGTAACAGCACTTGCCCTTTTCCTCTTGTGTGTGCTACTCCAGGCCTTGACTTCGTAACTCGAGTTGTGGTTCCAGACCAGGACGAGAGCGAGGACCTATATGAGTGCAGCTTGTGTGACAAGAAGGACCTGCGTTCCACAAGCGTCTACGAGCACGTCCTTGGCCGCAGCCACAGGAAGGCCTATATTGTCAGCTCCGATTTCTTGTCTAGATGTTCAGCACTCCTATTATTGTAAAATGCTGTATCTCACATTAAAAAATATTTCGAGAAGAACAAGTGCTTCTAAACATGTACAGTAATTTTTCTGAAAAAAGTTACAGCTGTTTTTTTTTTTGGAAAAAACTCAACCAGTCTAGTTGGGGTTGAAACATCATCCACATGTTGGCCTCGGCCGGATTCGAACCCGCATCACATAGATGAAAGTTGCAAATGTCACTTCATGACATTGTTTTGTTGTTTAGAAAAATGCTGATGCAATAAGAAATGTGGTAGGGTCAGTATTTGTGAAGTTCGACTTGGTTCAGGAGTGTGGTTGCAATATCCTGTTCAATGAGCGGTCAGGATTTACAACATTTACAACAACAACCCAAAAAAAATGCTGTTCCTAGGTGTGACATGGAACAACCCCGATGGCAAGTGAGTAATTGCAGGGAACCCTGCTGCATTGCAATTCCGGCTTGTTTTATTTCCACGCCACAGAGAAAGCTCAAGCCCGATCTAGCCGACCAGTATGCCAGCATTGCCACTGTCTATAGCAAGAATGGACAACTGAAGCGTCGGCCGGGCAGCGACCTGTCAGCCCTGCTCAACGGCATCATCAAGGTCGCTGCCAAGCGGGACGGGCCTGGCGAGATGCAGATCCGACTGTATAACGAGAAGGAGGTTGACGGTGATGGCACAGAAGACTATGGCATAGAGAACTACGAAAGTGAGTACCTACTACCCCTCCTGTCCCCATTGTCTTACACTACCCCTCCGCCCGGAGGTGAACAGAAACAACACTCGAGACTGCATCCTAGCAAGCTGGGAGCGTCAGCCTAAGTAATCACTTGTGTGCTGTCCCATGCCCCCTTCTGCCCACCCCGCAGCTTAAAAGAAACCTTGACAAGTTACAGAATTTTGTATCCCACTTCCAGGTTGTGCAGACTCTCAGATATTTGTACAAATTGACAGAAGCCGTGGGGAAATCTCAGAAATGTAACTTTATTTTCACTTGTTGGGTAATGTAGTCTTCAACAATTGTTTGTATTATATAACGTTGCTCAAAAGTCACAGGAAACTTTTTTCCTACAGATCAGGCAAGAGCCATACACACTGCCCCTTCCCCCATCCAAACCAAGACCTCTCATACAGGCCAGTGCATTTTCTGTAGGTAATTTGTCATTGGTATGAGAATCAGCAATTACACCCAAGGGATTTTCCACATGCGACTTTGCAACTTTCTTTGATTGCAGGTGATTTGAGGCTAATGACTTGTCAGAGTCCTGCTCACTGTAGGGCCTGTGTCTTCAGGAACACCAAATTTAAGTCCTGATTTCAGAGAACCTCTGCTTGGTACATGTATATACATTCATACCCTCTAAAGAATTTTTAAGAGAAGGCGGAGCACATGGCAAATTGCAAAATGTATAGAAACCAGCCAACTCCAGTTGTTGTCAAAAATGGTTGCTACATGTAACTTTTCAGACGTGTGTGCTTTTGTATGCTGCAAATCCATTTTAGACCTGGACACCATATACAAAATCGGTCAAAATATACAACGGACACGAAATGGGCCAACAGCCTTGGTCATGAAAGATTACAATCTACGTTAGTAGTTGTGGAAAAAAAGTGCATTTTTTTTTTTTAATGCGGTATCTGTAACGATATTGGTTGCAGGTGATCCTGATAATCCAGTGGTTGATCTGCCACTTGGCATGGAGCCAGAGGACCGAGGGAATGTTGACCACCCAGGTCGAAAACGCCCCAATCTACTAGAGTATCCATCCATCCCTAGGTCCCCTTACAGGCATGTGGATCCCCGCCAACCCTCGGAGAGCACCCCTGAGAGAGGCAGTTGGGCTACCCCCTCAAGAACCCACTCCCACCAGCGGTCTAACAGAAGAACAATCCCGGACCGCCCGTCACGCAGCTACGACCCCCGTGCCTCACCCCCGGGCGACAGCCTCAGGACCCACTCATTACCCGTCTGCCATCCTGGTCCACGTCATTGGGACAAACCCCTCCCAGTGCCCCCAGCGCCCAGTGATCACCACCTCTTGCCGCAGTCTGTGAAGCGGTTAACCCCATGGTCAGCATCTCCGCCCCCGACGGCCCTAGATGTGACACGCCTACCTCCCAAGGAAACCCTTCCAACTTCAAACCAAAACCGGTAAGTCGGAGTTGCATAATTCTTCACTGTTTCTCTGATTGATCCCAACCCTTTTCACCTGTACGTCCCTGCATAAGGCACTACCTACATGGATGCTGCCTCAAAATGCCCGACACTCCATGGGTGTCTCTATCATAAGATATAATTTCCTATACTGCCTGCATTTTTGACATTTTTGACAAGTTTCGTGCAACATACGTATGCTGCATCATTTAGACTACTCTCATTCTGCCTACAACTTGTCTGGGTGACCATTGTTCTGTTTGTAGAAATATTACCCTTTAGTTGGTTTTGGATTTTTGGCTCCAATTCATTCATATTGGAGATTTGTTTCATTGATTTTATATAGGATTTTAATTTCATTTTAGGTTAGTAGTACGTGTGTTATTATCTTGAGTTCTGATAGCTGCGTGGAAGTTTTAACACTTAGGGAATTATTCTTTTACTTTTGTACCAGTTTTAGCAGCCACTTGTAGAAAAAAAGAAGACCATGGCATCAAAAGGGCAGACCCTAGTTTGAAGAAATTTGGATTTCCATACACTCTGTAGAGAAAATTTGCACACTGCATGAATAATGGAGTTGAATACACAGATATAATTTTCCTGTGAAGATGATATCTGTATATGGGTAATTCCAGAAATTAGGGATCCAAAAGTGTGACATTTTTGTGCCCCTGTTACATCTGACCTGTGTTATTTGGCATGTAAATATCAGTGGAATTTATTTCAAACTATTACTATTTGTTTGGCAGGTAATGTGCATTATTAATTCATCACTCTTGGAAATTAGAGAAACGTGTTCTGAACTCACAACATCATATGTCAGATGTGACCTGGACACAGAAAAAAAAAGGAACTGAATTTCTGGAATTTGTGCCATTCCCCTGATGAAGCGGTATATTTATGAACACGATATACGCAGCATTGTCCAAAAAAGTTGTGGTTTTGAGTCCCTCCTGAGAAAGTGCGCCAGTTTTTTCACAAGCTTGTCGTAAGGATTAACTGTTAAATTATGTTGGTGGAAGGTTTCCACTGTTAACAAAGACTCATGAGAGTATTGTTTTCTGACTGCATCTGCAGGTTGCCAGCTGATTTATCTCCGCTGACAGAGGAGCAGCTGCGATTTTATTGCAGTGACATCTTCATTGCTCAAGAGTACAGACGTCGGTTTGGCGATCGCCCTTCCTCACAAGAAAGTAACCAGGTATAACACTGTAGAAAGACTTGAGCTTCGTTTTGGCTTTGTGCCCAAGCCCTGGTTCGCTCCTGTCTCACAAAGATGCTAAGAGTTTGTATCCATTATACATTGTATCCATTATGCCGAAAATTGATTGAACTTGTGCTCATTTGGTTGAAAATTGTTTATGCTTGTGCCCATTCAGTTGGAAAATAGTTGTTTTACCTATTCAATAGGAAATTATTTTTGCCAGCACACATTGAAATTGGTTTACTTGTGCCCGTTCGGTCCAAAATTGGTCGTGTTTGTTGCCATTCAGTTGAAAATTGGAGGTGCTGTACAACAAACTATTTGCACATACATGTACATGTAAATGTGTGCATGGATGCCATATGTCCCTCCCTGACTTTCATGTGAGAGCAGCAGAGCACCATCGACATTTCTTGGTCAACCCTTTTCCTAACCCTACGATCCCCAACCAGCCAATGTCCAACATCAGATCTTGTAGGAATCTGTTAGAACATGTTAGGATGAGTTCTGTACCAGAAAATTCACTGCACTTTATGAGGGATTAGACAGTCCAACTGTTTATGTGCACAGGTTACTGTATGGTAATTGGATATACAAGGATGAGGGAAGGGTCCTAGTAAATCACTCTAGTGAGTTAAGCATTGATAAATGTCATTGTTAAATTGTCAAACAAAAATGTTTGTTGTATTCCATCATCTTTTGGTGTAATATTGGGCCAGTCTGCCAGCTAAATACCCTCTGAGAGCAGAGGGCTGTCTGACATGTCTGATAGATTGTTGGAGAGAAACTTAAATATTTGTGTGCTTTTTGGGTTGGACTCGAAGCCAAGACCTGCTGCTTACTGGTGAAGATGTCTTGACCACTGAGCTCGAAGAGACTTACCAGTGTAAGTCCGTTCAGGACAGTTTTTGGAACTTCTTCTTTTTATTTCTTTTCAGACCAATGACAACAGCAACAGAATAAGTCAAGCCAAAATGGAAGGAGTCTCAGTGGAAACACTGCTAGAATCATTGGTGAGTTACTGGTCAAATTTTCTGGAGTTTCAGGAGACTAGTTTTTGTGCCTGGTCTTGGGAACAGTCTTTTGGATGAAGGGGTGGTCTTTTTTCTGGTCTGGTGACTGATCTTGTGACTGGTCTTGTGAATGATCTTTTGAATGGTGTTAGCAAAATTTTGTTGACTGGTCTTTTTACTGGTCTGGTGACTGGTCTTGTGAATGGTGTTTTTAGTGGTATTTTGCCTGGTCTGGAGACTGCTCCTGTGATGCTCTCAACTACCGCACTGTGATTTGGTTGTTGCAGTCGGACACCATGGTTCAGAGCGAGGACGATGCCAAGATGGCCATGGAGCTGACCCGGGCACTAACCCAGGCCACGCTCAAGTTCATGCTGCAAGAGAAGGACTTTGCCATTCAGGTGAGGCCGTCATTCAGTCAGATGAAATTTGAGGGCCTACACGGTGTAGGGAGTGATGTGGAATGGATGGTGTTGAGTCTACCAGTTCTTATCAGAATCTCACCTACATGTACTCACAAAAGGGACATTCCCTGCGTCATACATCAGCATAGTTGCTCAGTTAGCCAGCCTCTGGCTTCATTTTTTGAATGGTTGCATTGCCCCAAACCGAATTTGTAAATTCTGAAACAGTACTTTCAAAGAATGGACCAGCAGTGTAAGCTGGCTTTGCATTTCAAAACCCTTCTCTAGTTTTTTTATGGCAGACACTCCACGCATGCTCTTGCTATTTTAACAGGCCAGGCCAGGTTTTTTTCCCATAGTTCTTTTTTGGGATAAAGCTAGCAAATGTGACATTTCTATTTATTTTAAAGAGATTAAAAGATTCTGGTAGGATTTGCTCGGATTCTGCCTTTTAAGCTTTTTGATTTGTATACTTTAGGTCGCTTTAATGAGCCAGCAGTTTGCAGCATTTTACATTCCTTGGTCTTTTTCCAACAGAAGATGGATGGGAAAAGGTGAGAAAGATGCTGGAAACAGGACGATTGGAAAATCGTCACTGGGAGAAAAAAGAGAAACACAGGGTCGAGAAAAGCCCACAGGTTGTGATACCCTGTCCATCCACGCAAGCTAACTTGAGTTCAGGAGCCAGACTTTTTCACCCACCAGCGAAGGGACCACTGCCATCGTTGAATACAAGAAGAGAGATCTGCATACTCATTGGATAGCGAACGCCCTGCACAAATGAAGCCACTGGAACTCAAATGAAGCCAAAGGTGGCTACCATTACATTTGACACAGCATAGTGTACATCAAGGTTTTCCAAGTTTTCCAAGCAGTTTGGAGAATTTGTTGGTTAAAGATAAAGGAATTATTTTTACCCAAATACCCCTAGCGTACAAGATAATATTGTAGTGTGACAGTCTTAGGGCTGGATCACTATCAATGATCTGTTGTTGGTTCGCTGAAAGCAGAACTGGCCTGGATAGTGCGAACCAGCTCTGGGATCGCGATCATCCATATGAAACAAATATGGCCATGATGTATAAGAACAGGCAAGTGTAGAAGAGATCTTGAGACTCCCACTGACATTCTGGGCCTTGTTTGTTTCACACAGATTCAGATCCCAATTAGTACTTCCAATACTACATTTGGTTTGCTCAATCCATTGGGCAGATCCATTGTTGGTGAACCAACAACTGACTCCATGAGACCAGGATTCAGTGGAAACAAACAGGCCTTAAATCATATGCATCATCAAATGTTGGGTCTGCCAACATGGGGCCTAGTGACTTCAGCTCTCAAACTACATGTGCTATCCAGTCGGTGTATAAAGGTCAGTGATGCAATTCTGCCTTGACTAACTGTAAGTTGCCACACTTTGAGAGTAATCGATGAAGTTGGCTTTTGCAGTGTTCTAGGGCAAGTTCTACCAACAGTAAATGTTAATCATAGTTGGACCAAAGTCACCCATCGGGATGGCTTGGACCATCTACTCAATTATTTAAAACCAGGTCCCTAGGGTATGGTTGCATCGCTCACTATCAATAGCTGATTAATTTATCAATATAGAAGAAACTATGCACATGAAAATAATTGTACAAGATGTCATTGTCCATGAACACTGTCAGAGTTGTAACTATGCGCTTTTGCAAAACAGTTTGGCTGAGGTCGGTTGAGTGTGATGGTACTGTGCATGTGTATAATTAATCAGAGGCCAAACTATAGTTCATGCTCAAACTTGCCCCAAGTGAGACAGTCCATAAAAGTTTCTGGGTTTTGGGGGCCAAATAGATAGAAATCACTCTCTTCTCTGTCCGTCAATACAGCCCCCTCACTGAAGCACGTGAACTGGTTGGGCAGTGCTCAAGACATGGCAAAAGTTTGAAACTATCAGGGAAATACCGTGAACAGACTAACTTTTACTGGTCCCCTCTACAGAGTTTTTGTACTGCATTCATTTAAGTTTTCTCGTAAACAATTTGTTTCATAGTGGTAAAGATGGTGCCCGTTAACTGGTTTCAAACAGAATTCCTGCCAGCAGAAAGTGGATCTTTTATTTTCCACCAAAGCTTGATGGCTCAACAAGGCTTTTAATATATGATAGTTTTGTGCGTCGTGGCAACTTAGCAAGCGGTTTCATTTCAAAAATGCTGCCATTATCCAACGTACGTAGTAACATCTCTTTGTACAAGCCCGTGTCAGTGCTGTGTCGATCATGACCCTACATAGTACAAATCTTATACTTGTAGTTTTATTTCAAGTCCCTTTCTAATGCACATTTGTAATGAATATACACGGCTGTATGAAAAACTGCCCATTATCTGTGTTTTGTTTGCCAACTTACATTGGTTCCAACCAAAGGAACCTCCGTTGCTAGGAAAATTGCACCCTCTCTTGGTCCAGCTCAAGGCTCATAAATCCAGTCACGTATTCTACATGGAAGTATAGAAACAGTGTATTTCTTTCGGTGCTTTTTCTCATTTGCGTGGGTATGGTTGCACCACCCTCCATTAAGTCTATAACATGTTGGGCACATTTTCTTCAAAAATGAATTTTATCAAAATGAGGTACACGGATGGCATCCAGGGGTAAAAATGCGACACCTACTACACACCGTGTTTTAACAGAACCTGGAAATTGGAAAACTATAACTGATGACATGTGGACCAGATAACAGATTAACAAGGCAGCCGGCAAGTGTATCAAATGAAGATGGTTTTAATGAATGCAAATCATACAGAGTTATTGGTTTGCAAGAACAATGTATACACTTGGATGGAAACTTATAACACAACATTTACTTGGAATTATGCACTGGCCAAAGAACATGAAGAAATGCAGTGATTTTTCTATTGTAAGACCGAAGCTACATCCATACACATGCATTCTGTCATGTCTGTACATAGCTTTGGCAATGTGTTGAGTGCAGAACTTTTAACTTCTTTGTACATCTTGGCATTTTAAAGAGGTCAAATCCAGTTTTAAGATGGGACAAAACCGAACTCAAGCCACAATCTTACTTTTAAATTTGTAGAGCGTTAATTTCTTATTTGCCTGTGTGGAGATACCCCAATGCTGTCCTGAGCACAGGCATTTTGAATGTGCTTTTTTGCAGAACATAATGAAGATGGAACACATTCTGAATAATTGTAGTGACTGCGCGGCCATCTTAGGATATTCAGTACAATGGCCTCCAACTTCAGTCCGGTCATTAAGTGCATTCATGCACGTTGCTAAAGCCGGTGACTTGGAAAATGCTATCGCATTGAATATCCCGAGATGGCCGCGCAGTCGTTTCAATTCGCAGAGCAGATTTGCCTAGAGATTGTACAGAGATTAGTGTGATGACTCATCAAAAAGGCTCAGCAAAATTCATCTGCTAGGCATCGACATGAATTTATGATTTTTAGTAAGTGCAAAGTGTAACGCCAAGTCTCTGATGGCGTGCTGTAGATTTTTGGCATATGCATTGGCTTTGAAGACACATAGAATACAAACACAAATAAATTGGGTTTTCCACAGGTTTCTGTGCAAACTTTGATGTGTCCTGCAGGTGGGAGATAGTGCTCTAATAATTATTTACGACTCGACCAGAAACTGAGCGGCCCAGAACCACCGAATTACTTCTGTCAGAAATTTGGGTTTTCTTCGCTAGAGCTGTCCAACCTATCCAACCTTGGGCAAGAAAAGCTTGCAGTAGGTTCCAAGTTCAAACCCCATCCCATAAGCTCAAGTACACAACTTGAAAAGTGTGAACAAATGTTTTCTTCATCATTGAAAGGTCTGCGATGGGGCGGGGGATTTAAATTGTGTCTGAAATGGGCTTTCCGGAGCTATGGCTGTTTGCAGCATGTGCCTATGGATGTCAGTTTGGCAAAGACATTGACCTCGCCCTGATTTGGATGCAACCACAGCTAATGAGAAGTACCCTAGGATGAAACCCAACATTTTAATTTTTATTGTTCCACTGTCATTTTTTTCCTATCACGTGCAATGCCCACAGTGTGAGAGCACGCACAATAATCTGCTTAGCATACAAGATATCTGCTGAGCAAATACCGGTTACTGGCTAAAAAGTTATGCAGTGTGTATACAGCCTTTGGCTGGTTCTCTGCTGAGTTGTGCTTAACACAAAC
The DNA here is from genome assembly GCF_001949145.1 of Acanthaster planci. The sequence continues at coordinate 3,283,730 of NW_019091364.1, forward strand.
AAATTGCCCAGCCAAAAGAGATCTGCATACCAGCTCAAAAAACTGTACTTTATTATGAAATTTTGGCCGCTTTCAGGCAGCGTTTCCACAGAAATCCTCAACCAAATTCCATGACTTCCAAGACTATCCAACAGTAGCGTGTGACAATTTCCACGACATGTACTGCCATTTCGCAGAGAACAGTTGTTTGGCGTTATGGACTGGAAGACTGGCATAGCCGTTATTATAGACAAGGAGCCTGTGAAATTACAATTACTCTATGATAAATCAAAGGCAGCACATCAAAAACAACCATTGTGCCATCTTACCCCTAACAGTCCTCAATCCCTCCAATTTCAAATGATTTTGCAGACACCCTAAGGTGTTATTTCTGTGACTTTTCATTTTAGTTTTCAGGCCAACTTTTTCAAGTTTTTTAAGGGTCCCCGTCAGGCTGGTATGGCGCTATTAAGCTCATGAGATACATGCGCGAGGTACCTCCTCAACCAACAGAGTGCTGCATCTTGCCCAAATGAGAGCACGATTCATGTTTTAGAATACTTGAATGAGTGTAAATAGCTTCTACAGTGATGGGTTCTCCAGATTATTCTGTACCATTTCCGACTTCGTTCACTAATGTTAACAAATGCAATTGATGAAAACACAAATGTCCCATGAGTACCTGTAGTTGTGTGGAAACGTTCTTACAACGGCGACTCAAAACATACGTGAATCAGTTTTCAGTTATTTTCTTTACAATGCATGTATCTAATGATTACGAACGAAAAAAAATAAAAGTTAGAAAAAAAATCATAATGTACATGTGACCCAGGGGAAATGCCTGGTAAGAGTTTGTTGGACTACATGTAGCTTACAACGGGCAGACTGACTAAACTTGCAACGGCTATAAATTTTGTTGGTGCGATTTTTTTACCGAATGACTGTGCTCAAGGCAACAATATTCAACGGTGGGTAAATTTGGATCATTTCACTTACTCAGAACAAAAGGAACCCTTTCCAGGAATAATCAATCTGATTTAATATCAATGTGGACTTTCATTACAGGATTCTGTGTGATGCCAGTGGTACTTAAAGGCTGTTACAGTTTAACACACTACGGAGCGCCTGCATACTATTAAATGGACCTTTAAAACAAGCACTGGTTATGGAAAAAACAAGTAATGTGATATGGGGATTACTGATTAGAAATCAGCAAAGTATATGCAAGGTGTGAAAATCCCATAATCTTTGTATAATCCATTTGATGTCAAGGCTATGGTAAATGTAGTTCTTGTACATTAATGTTCAAAGCATAAATTCGAATGGTGCCTCTCACTTTTCTGTTTTCATCACAGGACAGAGCTATTTTATGTCAAAATGTGACATTTCAAACTTTGTTGAACCTAAACGGTAGAATAAGTACAAAAACACAGAAATAACAGGTTTACCAAACCTTGGCTTTGTTCCAGCTTCGGCTGAACACGTCTAGAACAGTTACATGGGGACCCAACTTCAGTTCAATTATTTTAAGAAATATGAGAGTGGGCAAGGGGCCTAGGTCTATAGTGTCTTTAATCACTTTATATAATAATACTCCTGAATGCTTCCTGAACAAAAGGGGAAGCAGAGCCAAAGATACAATGAAGCAAAGCCGAAGTTTGGAGAAGGCCTTAGGAACTCCTTCAATCCAAAACCCAAACAGTCAGGCATTGAGCTGAGAAACCCACTGCGATGGACACTTCACCTACATGTAAAGCGGGAAGGGGGAGGGACCCAGATACCAAGCATCTGGAGAGTCAAAGGGTTAACGGAACTTTTAGCCCTCCTGAGACATTGCCACAGAGGTGTGGTCGATACGGTGATCATATCAGTCGCAGCTGCTGATGGCAGGTCAGAGTTGATTAGACTGGCTGGAGGGCTCCCCTTGGTCTCGACACTTGACTGCTTTGTTTTTCACTTTCGTCCTGGAATCTACTCTAAATCTGGCAACTCTGAGTTGGGGGGGAAAAAAGCGTAAGGTTAACAGATGAAGCTACGACGTTTACGGAAAATACAAAAATATCAGGACACACTGGATCCAAATGTGACTCAACCACACACAGCGAGTCTTGAAGCCCCATTTTTTCCAGTACTTACATGTACATGTAAGGTTCTACTAGGGGAAATTAAGCTCTTTGTTTCAACATATCACTCGCTGTGGCATCCTGCTGAAAGTGGACACTATTTCAGTGAAAATGTTTTCAGTCTCTAAATGGATTTCCATCTTGCAAGATTCTTTTAAACGTCTCTAACCCAAAGCCAGCTTTGGAGACTTGCAACCTACTTTATGTTGAGTCACAATTCATATTTCTTCAAGACCACAGGGAGAGGAGGTAGGATGGGTCTTCTCTTTTTTTTGTGGATTGATGATAATTTAATTGCACTTTTGTACTTCTGAATTCATTTCAAAAACAGACGACAAAATTCGGTAGTGAGATTTGATAATCAGAGAGAGAAAAACAAATGACACATTCATCTGATATTACCTCCATCATCACTGTCTTCTTCATCGTTGAGACCTTCTAGGTCATCTTGGGGCACACCACCTCCCATCTTTCTCATCATCTGAGCAGAGTAAAAAAAAATCAAACAGGAGCAGTTGCATTAACCCTGACCTCCCTGAAAGCTACAAAATACATATACATGTACTACTTTGTAGTAAAATGTAACATACAGTCCTGTGGCTTGCATGAGTACATGACCTTACTGATCTCTGAAGCCATAAAATACAATAGATGAGACAACATGCCATACAGTGCTGTGGCACTATGGATATACGAATTTACAGTTTTCTCTCTGAGTAATAATGGAAGTGACCTAGCCAGAAGTAGTAATTTGTAGCACTTGGTCCTTCAGACTCAGACTTTTACATAGTATTTTGTAGTACTGAGTCATCTACCCTTGGTGATTTTCCAGGGGGTAAGGATTAAAGAGTCTATGCAATAACATTTTTCTGCTGCACTCCTTGAAAACGCATTTGATTTCTGTTTTTCAATTGTATGAGGTACGATGTACATGTGGCTTGATGCCTTTTAGAATCTGCTAATGCACATTTTGGGTATTCACAATAAAAAACGATCACATTTTAGTGAGAAACAGTGAAATCTGTTCTACTGTACTTTTATTATACACAAGACCCAAGAACTTACATCTTCAAAACTTCCATCTTCTTCTATGTCGGAATCATCTTCGTCTTTCCATCTGCTGAAATCTACTTTCAGCCAGTGTTGCTGAAGGGTGAAGAAAATACAGTCAAACTTCATTCATAAGAGGTCCTTTGGACTTGGCAGATTATGATACCTTGTAACAGGAACCTTGTATTATTAGAAATGAAAACAATCAAGAACAAAAGATTGGGACCCACAAATTTCCTTGTTATAAGCAGGATATTGTATTGACAGTGTTTGTATTGAAAAAGGTTCAACTGCCCACCGTTAACACTGAATGCATTTATGGTACAGTGAAGTAACAGTGGAGGAAACACAACTTTATGTTCCAATTTGCTGAATTTTCAAGGCCTGGGACTCTTCACTCAACAGAAAAGTTGAAGTTGGGAAATGTTGAGATTTTAATGTCTTTGTACATGCATGTACATATATCCATAGAAGTGAATTTGGAAAGAAAAAGGTGTAGGTTTTTTGGGGGGCAGGGGACCACCTCTGTGGCACTCTGACTTAAAAGATTGATAGAGCATTCTTTTCAGTCACTGAATCTCCAAGAAATAAACAAGCTAAAAAATAAACAGTTCGAACAAATCGACAGGTACATGTACATGTATATTTGCAAATCCCTTACAGACACATGACAGATAAAGTACATACATGTACATGTTTCTGCCATCAGTATACAGTATAAAGCAAATATGAACATTCTGATGACAGAGTGTCAAACTAATATTACATGTGTGCACAGTTTCAATCTTACTATTCATTCACTACTTACATGTACGATTTATTTTAAAACTGATCAAGTCTGAAGACTAACAATGTCTGATTTACAATACAAGCAGATAAAATGTAATAAGATATCAAAAAGTCCAACCAAAAAGCAAAGGAAGGGGATATTAAGAAAATATAAGAGTGACTAAAAATGAATAGGTAATAAATAAAATATTGGAAAAGTGAATAACACCACACAAATCACAAAACAACGACATGTGAATCCAAACAATTGTACAATAATAAGCAAAGAAATGCAGCAATGGGTAGAATTCAAGTCTGTCAAAGCAAACATGAGAAACTGAAGGCCACTCCTATAAATGCACAGGTACAGTGTACATGTACAATCCATTACTCAAGGGCATGAACATGAAGGGTGGCTTGACATTTTTGTGAGGCAGGGTCAGTGACAATTGGTGTTTTCCTGTTGCGCAAGTCTCAAGGCTCGAGGGGAATTACCCTAGTACCTAATCATGTGCAATACAGGGTTCAGGCAAGTACAGACAAAGAATTTTTTGATTACACAAAACAGGGACTATAGTAGGTGTACATGTACATGTAACGGTAAATGTATGTCCATGACTTTCAGTTCAGAATCACTCAATTACATGTAGACATAGAAGAAAGGTTGTTATGACGGACACAGAATATTTGCTCTGGATACCTTTTTTTAATTAAGGAAAAGCTACAGGTAGGGTGCCAATGGGGTTACGTATTTAATCTCAGACAATACTGTATAAATAGTATGCTTCGAAAATACTCAAGTTTAACCTGTCCACCAGACTTATTCACAAATTTGACAATTATTGCGCATGCTCAGTTCTAAATGAAATTGAAACTGCTGTTTGCACATGCAGCAGAATATGCAAACTATGGATTTCACACTGTGTAACAATACAGATTCATGCATGTGGAAAGCAATTCACACCACTTTGAATACCAGAAATGAAAGGTGCTACAAGAACATACACGTACATGTACTGTACAAAAATAGTCTTGGGAAATTCAGTTTTAATGATGTTAAATGTATATATGTACACACATGTACATTCAATCCGGGTAATCCAAATCATTTCTAAATGTGACTTCATGTAAACAGCGAGTACTGCCGTTAAACCACTGGATTTTACACCGCATTAACTGCAAACGTACACGTGCCGCATAATGTGCACACTACCGGAACAATCCAAGACGGAGTCCAAATAACTGGCAACAATTTTGTGTTTTCAATGCTAAGGGCCTTGGTCAGGCATTTCACAGAAAGAAAAAATAAAAAAAAAAAATAAAAAAATGAATATTCCTAAATCTAGGGGGCGTTGTCAGAGACAAACTCACCTTGACTGATGTTTCGTGCAGCCTTGGCCAAAAAGGGGTGCCTGGTTCTTTTTTCTTCAGTGCAAAGGTGAGCTCCCTGTCCGTTCGATTTAACCTTAAACTCTGCCCGTGATAAAGACAAAAAGAGTGTTATCCAAACCGGTGAGAAGTTTTTTGCAGTCTTACGACATCCTTGCATGTGTGCCAACTGACTCAAACTTGTACAGGTATCAAATCCTTTCCCACAGATGTATTTTACTTCCAAAACTTTGTTTTTCTATCGGTCAGACACCAGAAATTTTCCAACCTGTGGTACGGTAGTATTTGTCAGACCACAAGCTAATCGGACAAAACCCCCACAGCAAAATACCATTAATGGTTTACCTTTTTCTGTGATTACATTTGAATGGTGAGAGAGTAGAACACCCCGAGTGGGACTGGTTCCAGGAGTGAAACAGGAGAGGGAAATATCCACAGACTAATCACCAGAGGTTCGAGGGCCCCACAGCAGCATAGAGTCTGTGATGTACATGTACATTTCTTGTCTGCCTAATGGGGTCTTAAAATACTCCTTTAATAGTGGTGTATCTCATAATACCTTGATGAACTCAGGATTTTCTAGACATAAAACGGTTTGTCTGAAAAATCCTGAAACCAGGCAAAATTCTGAGGAACAAAAAATCCTGAAATCAGGGAAAAATTGTGACAAATCTCACCCACGTGGTTCCCACTGACTTCTATTCAGCACCTAATTCTGCTAACCAGTATTCCATGCTTAGAATCTCTACATGTATAACACTAGGTCCTATTCTGCTACAGCTAGCATCTCTACGACACTGGGCCCTGAAGGGCACTGAGGCCAGAAAAGTCTTTAAGTACTCACACTGCTTTCCACCTCTTTGTAAAACTTAATGTCGAGCTCGTATACATGGTGCTCGTGGCCCCCTTTACAGTGGAAGAAGAATCTGTCGTCGTCAACCTTCAGCTCCTGCTTCTCCTTCTCAATGTCCTCTACTGAGACTGTGATGAAGATTGTGTCTGCCCTCTGGGCCCACTTGGTGGGCGGGTGCAGCTTCTCCACACTGCAACGTAAAAACCAGGCACCCGTGATCATTTTTCAGTTAACCTGGGATTTCTCCATAACTTTTTGATTTTGATTTGTATCTTGTTTGCACCCCATTCAAACTGCAATCAGCACACTTTTTTACTTTCTCTATTTCAAACAAAGGGGCAAGTTGTGAGCATCCTGGCAAAATTTCAGTTCACAAAACCTGGTAGATGTCAGAAAAACGTCACCTGCACTTCCCACCTGTCTTGAGCAAAAGCACCCCCTCATTGGTTGAAAGGAACCAAGAGTGTTCATTTCGCTTGTGAACCAGTGAAGTGCAGTTCTGACCAAAGGAGCCTTCGTTGCTGAGAAAATTGCTTCTTCTCTTGGTCCATCTCGGGGCTCATATCCCAAGCCAGGCCCAGTATCGGTTGTCAGACAACTTGACCATTTATAAACTCGACTCGGAACAACTTGACGTTGAGACAACTCAACCAGTGGGACAACTCGACTCTTTATCAAGTCTTCCGTTAAGACAACTGAACCATGCAAGGCGAAAACATGCATGACATGAAGGATGAGGTTTGGGGCATTTAACACAGATTGCAAATTTGTATGTGTCGCATTACATTGTGACTCGAATCACCGGGCATGGCACGCATAGGGACCCAGTGATGCAGCATGAACAGTACTGGTGAACAGTGCATTGGCCGCTAAACCAGCGTGCGGTGTGTGGTCGCAACGGCAATGTGGCGCATTGTCCGCTATGCACAGTTGTCTCCTGATGATCAGTTGCTAGTCTGCTGGTGTGGTCCCCCAGTCCTTTTTTAAACTTTTGAGTAAAGGTGTGGGCAATGCAACTGTACAGCATAAGCGCATTCATTACGAGTCAACTTGTCTCAATGGACAATGTGTCCCTACAGTCGAGTTGTCTGTCCATTTGACATGTTTGAGGCACAGAAGGTCGAATTGTCCCACTGGTCAATGATCGAGATGTCCTGAGTCGAGTTGGCAAACAACATGGACAATGCTCAGTCGAGTTATCCTAGCCCCCAGTATCGAGACAGGAGTATACACATCAAAAAGGCCCTGTTTACGGGTCTAATGGATGGCATTATAGTCGCCAGGTCCCTTATTCACGCCACTAACCTGCTGACTGTAAAAACCAATCAGACTTGACAAAAGAGAAAACCTGGCAACTACGCAATCAAGGATGTGAAGGCCTTAGCCTGTTTTTTATTGTTGAAAGGAAACATACATGTACAACTGATCATGCTGATAGCAATACTAAAAGCAATTATTGTCATCATGGTCATGACTGTATGAACTAAATAGTAAATCATAATAGACATGTTACTAGTTGCAGAATTAGCCAAAAAAAAGCATTGTTAAGTGTATTGCTTGGAAAGAGTTTCTATATAACTGGATAAAACTTTACTAAACAATGCTTATACGGTTATACCCCGTATGAAAAGCACAGGAATTCACCTCCAAAACAGTCCTTACACTGTCTAATGCGCCCGGCTTAGGATCAAGTGAGAATCGGAGATTCCAATGATTGGATTTACATGTACTCACATGAGGGAAGGGAAGAGAAATTTCCTCTTTCAAATTGTTTATACATGTAATTCGGTGATGTACCCCTGCAGTTGTTTCTTCTCAAATTGCATGTTAATTGGATTAGGACTAATTAGGCGTTTTTTCTCTTCGGTCTCAGCAGTGGTGATCTGTAACCCTGCCACAGTCAAGGGATGCCAAATGAACTTGCCGCCTTTTGTGAGTCAGTACCACGTGCTTGGTTAAATCCCTGTACATGTACACAGTACATGCAAGCACCATGAATGCGTTTGAATGATTGAGAGATCCCACAGCTTTTTAGAAACTAGGACATTAACTGTACCAACAATTGTCAGAAGTAGGCTTCATTGAAATGATATTTTCTGATGCCCGAATAAGCAATGTTTTAATTCCATTGGAATGTGAAAATGCTTTACTAATCTCAGACAAAATTCTTTAAGAGTGTACAGGGTACAGGTACTGCTTAAAAGAATTGTTAAGAGGGCAGAAATCATCTTAGAACTGGAAAATCTATAGAAGCACTAATATTTTGGGATCCATGCCGAAAGCCTCCCTGCTCGAGCTGTCACTGTCAGGCTTTGCCCATTTCATTTACTATCCAGAGCAATCTAAGGCTCGGTGGGCCAGAGTTGACACAGGTTGGGTCCAAGTTGTCGTGGGTCCAACTTCAAAATTGGTTATGGGTCTGAGTTGGCATGGATCCGAGTTGGTTTGGGTCCGAGTTGAACTGATGCCACTCGGACTATTGGGTGATATACATGTAATATGGGCTGTTGACAGCAATTTCTTTATGAATGGAACAATAAAATGTTGCGAATCTACGGTGTTTAAGGGTTGCCCATTGACGATTTTTGCTGCATATACGTAACTGCCTAACACTTGACTTTTTTGTGGTGACCTGTTACAAATCTAATCTTGCCGCTTGTCTGTACTTTTTCCAATTTATTCCTGGCCTAGGCCTAACCATGCTAACCACTGACATGACTGATAATACAATTAACTAGCCCCAGACTGGGGGCCAGTTATCCTAAGCCCCACAGCCGTCCATTCAAAAAGTGTGGACTCGGCGAAAATGACTTCTATGAAATCCGAGTTGCGGACTTTGACTTCGACTTTGACAGAAAGACAACTCGACCAGTGAGATCTCTTCACGTAATACAGTCGTTTTCCCAGTTCAAGATCGTGAAATTATTCAGTCAGATTGCAGCTCTACAAAAATCCTCGAACTCCGGTGAAATGTGGTCACCGTCCACCTGCAAGTTGTGTGATAGAAATACATGTACCGGTAACACAGTTGCCACCAAATCAGTTTCAAATTTTAAACTTTAATTCGGATAGTACAGGATCGACGAAAGTGGTGAAACTTTTCTCGTTTGGGATTGGTTTCTGGAAAGTAACCACGCAAGTGCAGGGCTTGCCCTTTAGTTTTCTGACAGTAGCCCGCCGGGCTAGTAAATTGTGATTTTTACTAGCCCCCAGAGATTTTTACTAGCCCATGAAATATGTGGAAAAAAAATTAAAAAATAAAGCAGGTTTTTGACTTAAGAAGGTTGGCCCACCAAGACGTTTCTATCAACCGCTATCATGTGGGGTGATAACGGTTTGTGGGTAGACTGGTTCCCGTTCCCTACTCACTCACCCGGCATGATTGTCCAATGAGGGGCTTGCGATCAGTGGTACAACGAAGTCACTTATGAACCGGATTGCACCAATCTATCGACGCGGTATCGGTTTTTGTATCTGGTTCCAAGTACAAATTGTATGTTAATTATATTGGTCATGTATAGAGGTCACTGACAACTGGAGAAACTATTGTTGATGCGTTGATGATAGGTACCAGGGACAATGTACACGAATTAAAAAAAATCGGATGTTTTGTAAATTTTGACTCAACTTTTTGAGCAGCACAGCGCGAGCCATCAACGATGCTGCATCCATTGACGAACCCATTACATGTACATCACCTACATTTCTGCAACGTCTGTATAGCGAGATGAGCTTGCACATTATATTGCGTGCATGCACTTAATGCATGATCCAAAACTAGGAAACAATATGCATTCAGTTTTTAAACAAAATGCAACTTTGAAAGTCATGATTAAACAGACATTAGATACAAGAGTTTATATGATTGTTGACTATGAAAAAAGGATTTGGGATCTCTCACAGTGAGTGACATATAATGCCCTAGACTATTCATTGTTTTCCAGTTACCGTTCCAAAACGTCAAAGTGCGGATCAGAATTCTGGCCAAAACTTTCTGAAAGCAAGTTTTGTTCAACAAGAAGTTTACATTTCACTTTAAACCAGAACCTGCCTGACAATGTAGAACTGAAGGAAAACACCAAGGAGGTAGGTTTTTATTTCAAGTGATCCGGAACTAGGAAAACGACTGTAATGCATACGGGCCATATACTTGAAGCGCGGGTGCAAGATCGGTTGATTGCGCAGATTGACTAACGACAGCCACCATTTTTATAAATACCAGTACATGTACCTCAGAAATTAGGCTTGTCTATATCTACAGTACATACGAAATTCCATCCCATCATAAATGCATACATGTGCATCATGTACATGTATATTATCTCACACCGTGGCCTAAGTAGACGACTGGGCTGAGCGAAGAGTGTCCCAACGGACAACTTGTCTCAACAGACGTCTTGTCTCTGCCTTACACAAACAGACAGTCTAGTTGTCTCAATGGTCGAGTTGTCCGAAGTCCAGTTGCTAAACGGTTGAGTTGTCCAGACCCCGGGCATGCCGGGTTAGTGATCCATATACGCAAATGGGATTTCATAGATGGGATTTTCGCAGAGTCCCCACTTTTTGAATGGACCGCTGTGGGGCCTAGGATACGAAGGCAAGGGAGTCCGGGGCTAGCAATTAACATGTCCTAAGTACAAGTGAAATTTAGGCTTGCTACAAAAATTCTTCAGCATTTACTTAGAACACAATTAGGCCTAGGCTTTCTCAGACAAGTCTCATCATAGTTTTGTACACAGGGGCATCAAGTGTTGTACATATATGGAAACTGGGACTTTTTCCATGTTGTTTTCAAAAGCAAGATGATGTCGGAAAAACACGAACATATCGTTCCTTTGTACAATGACAAAGCTGCTTCAAATACTAAAGCACAAACCCGAAGAAAAATCAATTTTTCAATTTTGCATCAACTTGTATCTGTAGGCCTAACATCTATAAGGCTATAATCTCATATCTCACCAAAGACAAATACATAAAAAGGAACGTGTTTTGTTAAAACTTACGCAGTTGTGTCGCCCATTTTGAATTTTCTAGAACATGTGAAATCTCCGTGGCTGGTTTCCGTCTCTGCACACGTGCGGTAAGTTAAACGCGAATGTTGGCGGGAACCAGTTCTTCGTCGTCCCAATTTTGTTCACTGGCCCAACTTTGTTCGACGCGAACTAAAGTTGGCCCAACTTAGGTTATTTAATGGCTTTCCAAAGGAACCCTCGCATCCAAGCTCCAAAAATAAATTAAAGTACAACTAAAATACAAAGTACACACAGAAATAAATAACAAATGCTAAACGTCATGCGAGTAGTCCACTACATAAAAATGTTAAAGAATTTCAAAGCAGCTATTGAAAATGTAATCGAACACTGCTCATGTACATGTACATACATACTGTAGATATGTCAGCTTTTGATTACATCCTAATGCTGTAGAACTTGCGAAACTGGTTTTAAAAAGACAAAAAAGAAACCTGTGGACGAAGACTTGATTTGCTGTACATTAAAAAAATAAATGAAACACCCGGAGAGAAATTTACCACATGATCTTTAAGGTTGTGTTAAAAATGCTGATGGAAAATCTTTTATGAGTCTAAGAATAGAAAGGTTGTTCCAGATAAGACCATCCAAGACGCTTGCCTGAATTAATGGTGCCTTGACCGAGTGAGCGCAATGTGTTTGTTAACCTCAAGGCTGCCTTATCAATTAAGTTCTCTCAGCTCTTCCAAAGATGAGGGAGAACTTTACTGGAACTTAATGGATCTACATCTGCGCATTTATATTTCTTTAATCAGACACTTCGTCATATACAGTACTGTGGTTCCTTTTGCTTTGTTTTCAAAACCGCTTGCATGATTGGAAATTGTTCAAGTTATTGCTTGCTTATAGTACATGTATGTCCCCTTTTCTCGCACTTTCTCTGACCAAAGTTGGGCACGGACAACCCTGGCACTGAACAAAGTCGGGACAGCAAATCTAATTGGGACGTAACAGACAAACGGCATCCCCCATTCGTTCCCACTGATGTTTATTGCACAACCACTAGCTGTACCATGGGCGGATCTTACATGCATAATCTTTTGGTGGCGGGAACGGTGTTTCCGAATAAGTCCGACTACAGCGGCGGGCCTGGAGCGCGAGCGCGAGCGAGCCGGGGCGGCGCCGCCGCCATGTATATTAATTAATTACCGTGAGTATGGAGCTGGGCTTGTAGCTCCATGCGGTGAGAGTTCCTCGCCAGCCGTGAATATCACCAAAGTGAAAAGAATTTCACCTCGGACTATAATAATAATATTTCATTCGGCATTAATGACAAAGACGTAATACATACAAGTCAAACAAAATCTTTTTGAAAATTTGTTCCACTTTATACAAGTACATGTACTTAGATTCACAAAGTACTTGTTTTGGACAAGTTCTTCAAAGCATGGTCGGGTCATTTTTGAAGGACTGATTTTTTTGCCGTACGTTATTCTCTTGACAAAGAGTATCTTGTACGGCAACGTAATAAGAGCGCCACACGTTATTTTCTAAGAACCAAAACTATACCTTCTTTTCACTTCCAATACAAATGAGTGTAAAGATCTTATTTTAAATATTGTAAATGAATAGATAAATAAATAAATAAATAAAAAAATAGTTTGAACTGCATAACCACTGATGTTTCCTTTAAACCCGCTTTTGCGTTAATTTCCTAACTACAGCAAATGTGGATATGAAACGTACATCAAAGGAAGGAGGATCACGTGCCCTATCAGATGAGACCAAGACTGCAAAATTAGGACAATGTTCAGATCTTTTATGTTCCATTATTATGGAGCCAACTATGCGCTGGACTTTTTAAGTGTAAACAATGGAAGATCTAAACAAAAGTGGCAAGCAGTAGGAAAAGAACTCCTGCCTCCTTTTGCACATATTTCCCTAACTACCACAAATATGGATATAAAACTTACATCAAAGGAAAAGGATTATCTTCCCTTTCAGATGAGACTACGATTGCCATATTTGGACAATTTCCAGATTCTATAGGCTCCAATATATGGAGGCTACTATGCGCAAGAAGACAACTTGTAACGTATAAACTCAGAGGAAGAATTGCACCAAACTACCATGCAGTAGGACAAGAACTGATTCCATTTTCTTAAGATATTTCCCTAAGTACAGCAAGTATGAATATGACCTAACATCAATGGAAGGAGGATAATGTGCCCTTTCATTTCAGACCAAGATTACCAGATTTGGACAATTTTCAAGTCTTTTATACTCCATTATATGGAGCTAACTATGCTCGGAAAGACGACTCGTAAAATGTAAGAATTGCGCAGAATTGCATAAAACTAGCAAGCGGTAGGACAAAAACTCCTGCCTTCTTTTAAAAACATTTCAATAACTACAGCAAATATGGATATGAAACTGACATCAATGGATAGAGTATCTCTTGCCCTTTCAGATGACACGAAAATTGCCATATTTGGACATATGCCAAGTCTTTTATGCTCCACTGTGTGAAGCTAACTAGGTGCGGGAAGATGACTTGTAACGTATTAAAAAAGGAAGAAGAATTGCACAAAACTAGCAAGCAGTAGGACAAGAACTCCTGCCTTCTTTTGCAGAAATTTTCCTGACTACAGCAAATGTGGATATGAATCTTAAATCGGTGTATAGAGGATCATGTGCCCTTTCAGATGAGACCAAGATTACCAAATTTGAACAATTTTGAGCTCTTTTTATGCCCCCCCCAAAGAAGTCAACTATGAGCGGGAAGACAACATGTAACGTGTAAACAGATCAAGAATTGCATAAAACTAGCAAGCAGTAGCACAAGAACTCCTGCCTTCTTCTAACGATATATCCCTTATTAAACCCAGTGCAGATATGAAACTTAAATCAATGTATAGAGGATCATGTGCCCCTTAGGATTGGACAAAAAATTGCCAGATTCGAACAATCTTTAGCTTCTATATGCTCCAATACATGAGCAAACTATGCGCAGGAAGACGGCATGTAACGTGTAAACAGATCTCGAATTGCACGAAACTAGCAAGCAGTAAGACGAGAACTCCTGCCTTTTTTGGAATATATTTCCCAAACTATACCAAATATGGCTATGAAACTTACATCAAAGGATCGAAGATCATGTGCCCGTTCATATCAGACCAAGATCACCAGATATGGACAATTCTGAGCTCTTTTATGCCCCACGACGAGGAGTCAACTCTGCGCTGGAAGACGACCTGAAACGTGTAAACAAAGGCAGAACAACACAAAACTAGCAAGCACTAGGACAAGAGATCCTGCCTTCTTTTGCAGATATTTCCCAAACTATACCAAATATGGCTATGAAACGTACATCAAAGGATTGAAGATCATGTGCCCGTTCATATCAGACCAAGATTACCAGGTATGGACAATTTTGAGCTGTTTTATGCTACAATACAAGGAGTCAACTACGGGCGGGAAGACGACCTGAAATGTGTGAACAAAGCAAAACTACACAAAACTAGCAACCAGTAGGACAAGAACTCCTGCCTTCTTTTGCATCTATTTCCCTAAATAGAGCAGATATGGATATGGAACTTTCCTTACTGGAAGGAGGATCATGTGCTCTTTCAGATGAGACCAAGAATACCAGATGTAGACAATTTTGAGCTCTTTTATGCCCCAATACAAGGAGTCACCTATGCGCAGGGAGACGACCTGAAACGTATAAACAAAGGCAGAACTACACAAAACTAGCAAGCAGTAGGACAAGAACTCTTGAATTCTTTTGCTGATATTTCCCTAACTATAATAGCAAATATGAATATGAAACTTACATCAATGGGTTGAGGATCATGCGCCCTTTCAGATCAGACCAAGATTGCCAGATATGGATAATTTGGACCTCTTTATGCCCTAAAGCAAGGAGTCAACTATGCGCAGGAAGACGACCTGACACATGTACACAAAGGCAGAATCACACAAATCTAGCAAGCAGTAGCACAATAACTCCTGCCTTCCTTTGCAGATATTTCCCTAACTTTAGCAAATATGGATATCAAACTTACATCAAAGGATTGTAGATCATTTCCCCTTCTCAGATGAGACCAAGTTTACAAGATTTTGAAAATTTTGAGCTCTTTTGTGAGCCAATACAAGGAGTCAACTATGCGTGGGAAGACGACCTGAAACGTGTACACAGAGACAGAAATACACGAAAATGGCAAGCAGTAGCACAAGAACTTCTGCCTTCTTTTGCAGATATTTCCTTAACTATATAGCAAATATGGACATGAAGCTTTCCTTGTTTGAAAGAGGATCATGTCCCCTTTTCAGATGAGACCAAACTTGCCAGATAGAGACACTTTCGAGCTCTTTTATGCTCGAATACAAGGAGTCAACTATGCGCGGGAAGACAAAATTTAACGTTGTAACTAGCAAGCAGTAGCACAGGAACTCCTGCTTTCTTTTGCAGATCTTCCCCTAACTGTAGCCAATATGGATATGAAACTTATATCAATAAATCGAGGATAATGTGCCCTTTCAGATGAGATCAAGATTGCCAGATATGCCTTCTTTTGCAGATATGTCCTTAACTATAGCAAATATGGATATTAAACTTTCCTTAAAGGAAAGAGGATCATGTGCCCTTTGAATTGAGACCAAGATTGCCAGATATGGATGATTTTGAGCTCTTTTATGCCCCAATACAATGAGTCAATTATGTGCGGGAAGACAAAATTTAATATGGTAACAGAGGAAAACTAAACCAGCAAGCAGTAGCAGAGGAACTCCTGCCTTCTTTTGCAGATCTTTCAGATGTGACCACAGTTACCAGCCTTGGACAATTTAGAGCTCTTTTATGCCCCAATACAAGGAGTCAACTATGCCCAGGAAGACGAGATGTAACGTGGTAACATGGGAAGAATTGCATTAAACTAGCAAGCAGTAGCACAAGACCTCCTGCCTTCTCTTGCAGATCTTTTCCTAACTGTAGCAAGTATGTATATGAAACTTACATCAAGGGATCGAGGATCATGTGCCCTTTCAGATGAGCCCAAGATTGCCAGATATGCCTTCTTTTACAGATATGTCCTTAACTATAGCAAATATGGATATTAAACTTTTCTTAAAGGAAAGAGGATCATGTGCCCTTTCAGTTGAGACCAAGATTGCCAGATATGGATAATTTGGAGCTCTTTTATGCCCCAATACAAGGAGTCAAGTATGCGCGGGAAGACGAAATGTAACGTGGTATAACACGAAAAATTGCATTAAACTAGCAAGCAGTTGCAATAGAACTTCTGCCTTCTTTTGCAGATCTTCAGCTAACTGTAGCAAATATGGATATGAAACTTACATCAATGGATTGACGATCTTGTGCCCTTACAGATGAGACCAAGATTGGCAGATATGGACAATATTGAGCTCTTTTATGCCCCAATACAAGAAGTCAAGTATACGGGGGAAGACGACCTGAAACGTGTAAACAAAGGCAGAATTACGCAACACTAGCAAGGAGTAACACAAGAACACTTGCCTTCTTTTGCAGATCTTTCTCTAACTATAGCAAATATGGACATGAAACTTACATAAATGGATGGAGGATCTTGTGCCTTTTCAGATGAGACCACAATTGCCAGATATGGACAGTTGTGAGCTCTTTTATGTCCCAATACAAGAAGTCAAGTATGCGTGGGAAGACGAAATGTAACGTGGTAACACAGGAAGAATTGATTTATAATAGCCAGCAGTTGCAAAAGAACTACAGCCTTCTTTTGCAGATCTTTCCCTAACTGTAGTAAATATGGAAATGAAACTTACATAAATGGATCGATGATCTTGTGCCCTTTCAGATGAGATCAAGATTGCCAGATATGGAGAATATTGAGCTCTTTTATGCCCCAAAGCAAGGAGTCAACTATGCAAGGGAAGACGACCAGAAACGTGTAAACAAAGGCAGAATTACAGAAAACTAGCAAGGAAAAGCACAAGAACTCCTGCCTTCTTTTGCAGATCTTTCTCTAACTGTAGCAAATATGGATATGAAATTTACATCAATGGATCGGAGATCTTGTGCCTTTTTAGATCAGACCAAGATTGCCATATATAGAGAATATTGAGCTCTTTCATGCCCCAAAGCAAAGAGTCATGTATGCGCGGGAAGACAAGCTGAAACGTGTACACAAAGGCAGAATTGAACAAAACTAGCGAGCAGTAATTGTAGTTGATATGGATATGAAAATTACATAAATGGATCGAAGATCGAAGATCCTGTGCCCTTTCAGATGAGACCATGGTTGCCAGATATGGACAATTTAGAGCTCTTTTATGTCCCAATACAAGAAGTCAAGTATGCGTGGGAAGACGAAATGTAACGTGGTAACACAGGAAGAATTGATTTATAATAGCCAGCAGTTGCAAAAGAACTACAGCCTTCTTTTGCAGATCTTTCCCTAACTGTAGTAAATATGGAAATGAAACTTACATAAATGGATCGATGATCTTGTGCCCTTTCAGATGAGACCAATATTGCCAGATAGGGAGAATATTGAGCTCCTTTATGCCCCAAATCAAGGAGTCAGCTATGCGAGGGAAGACGACCAGAAACGTGTAAACAAAGGTAGAATTACACAAAACTAGTAGGTAGTGGCACAAGAACTCCTGGATTCTTTTAACGACATATACCTAACTACAGCAAATACGGATATTCAACTTTCCTTAAAAGAAAAAGGATCTTGTGCCCTTTCAGATGAGACCAAGATTGCCAGATATGGAAAATATTGAGCTCTTTTATGCCCCAAAGCAAGGAGTCAAGTATGCAAGGGAAGACGACCAGAAACGTGTAAACAAAGGCAGAATTACGCAAAATTAGCAAGCAGTAACACAGGAACTCTTGCCTTCTTTTGCAGATCTTTCCCTAACTGTAGTAAATATGGTAATTAAACTTACGTCAATGGATCGAGGATCTTGTGCCCTTTCAGATCAGACCAAGATTGCCAGATATAGAGAATATTGAGCTCTTTCATGCCCCAAAGCAAAGAGTCATGTATGCGCGGGAAGACAACCTGAAACGTGTACACAAAGGCAGAATTGAACAAAACTAGCGAGCAGTAGCCCAAGAACTCCTGCCTGCTTTTGCAGATCTCTCCCTAATTGTAGTTAATATGAATATAAAATTTACATAAATGGATCGAAGATCCTGTGCCCTTTCAGATGAGACCATGGTTGCCAGATATGGACAATTTAGAGCTCTTTTATGTCCCAATACAAGAAGTCAAGTATGCGTGGGAAGACGAAATGTAACGTGGTAACACAGGAAGAAGTGATTTATAATAGCCAGCAGTTGCAAAAGAACTACAGCCTTCTTTTGCAGATCATTCCCTATAGCAAATATAAATATGAAACTTACATAAATGTTTCGAGGATTTTGTGCCCTTTCAGATCAGACCCAAGATAGCCAGATATGGACAAGATTGAGCTCTTTTATGCCCCAAAACAACAAGTCAACTATGCGAACAAAAACAACCTGAAACGTGTAAGCAAATTCAGAATTACACAAAACTAGCAAGCAGTAGCACAAGAACTCCTGCCTTTTTTAACGATGTATCCCTATCTACAGCAAATATGGGTATTAAACTTTGCTTAAAGAAAAGAGGATCGTGTGCCCTTTCAGATGAGACCAAGATTGCCAGATATGGAGAATATTGAGTTGAATTATGCCCCATAGTAAGGAGTCAAATATGCACGGGAAGACGAAATGCAACGTGGTAACACGGGAAGAATTGCATTAAACTAGCAAGCAGTTCCAAAAGAAGTATGGGCGGGAAGACGAGCTGAAACGTGTAAACAAAAGAAGAATTACGCAAAACTAGCAAGCAGTAGCACAGGAACTCCTACCTTCTTTTGCAGATCATTCCCTATAGCAAATATAAATAAGAAACTCACATAAATGGATCAAGGATCTTGTGCCCTTTCAGGTGAGACCAAGATTGCCAGATATGGACAATTTCGAGCTCTTTTATGCCCCAATACAAGGAGTCAAGTGTGCGCGGAAAGACGAAATGTAAAGTGGTAACACAGGAAGAATTGCCTTAAACGAGCAAGCAGTTGCACAAGAACTCTTTCATTCTTTTGCAGATCTCCCACTAACTATAGCAAATATGGATATGAAACTTGCATAAATGATTCAACGATCTTGTGCCCTTTCAATTGGTCGATG
>NW_019091364.1:3336026-3372064 GCF_001949145.1 Acanthaster planci
TTCCCAAAAAAGTTTTTGAAGTTGTTTTCTGAACTTTGTATAATTTCACTAGATTTACATGTACATGCGAAGGATTGACATTCAGAAAAATACATGGTCTTTTTACCTTTTTTTATGTCCCATTGCAGACTCCAGTAATCCCAGAAGTAAAAAGGAATTTTTTTTAACAACAGCCTAGAGGAGTTTTCTTCCTCAGAGTCCAATTACATGTATGGCATAAGAAAATGGGCAAGAGTTCAATGGGATGCCAGTACTTATTCACTCCAGTGATCTATTTGCCATCAGAAAGCAAAACCATGTCCAGAAAAGTTCAATTTAGAAGGAAAATATCAAGTCGTTTACTGAGAAAACACTTAGAATTTTTTAAACCAGTCTCAGTGGATTTGTACACCTGGAACTCTTTCCAGAAAAGGATCGCCAGGGCAAAAGTAGGCTCCCCAAGCCCACTTAGAAAAAAAGTCTCTGCTTTAGGAGACATTCTCTCTTTTCAGGGACTGATTTTGTCCCGGCCTGAATAAAGAGAAATCCTGTCTCCAAGTTGTGATGTGGCACCCCTACTCAGGCTACTGCTAAAGGACGATTTTTATTGCAATGTAAACATATCCTCTCCTTTATACAGCTGAAGCCACTCCGAGCAGATTGAATTCCCACCAAGTACAGCAGCCTATATGCTAGCAAATTGGCCTCATTTGCTAAAGTTAGCATGGTTAAGGTCTGGCACTGACATTCACTGACCGTGCTGACATCACATCCTTACCACTGTTGGAGTTGTTGTGTGTATACCCTTGCCGGATGGATCAAATTCCCTCTCAACTCTCTGTCGATTGAAGTAGTCCTCTCTACAATTGTTGCAAAGGAAATGAATTACAAGTTTGATCAAAATTCTTGTCATTTGGTCACATGGTTGAAACTGTGCAAATTTAACGTTGGCTGCCAGAGTTAAATACTTAGGCCTAATAATAGGCCAACAACATGGTACACTACAAATTACAATTATAGGCCGAGGCCTGCGTAGCTCTGTTTTTTACTACAGCCTTACAGGTAGGACCTATATTTTGATCTTAAAACAGCTTGTCAAAACACGACTCACAATTTCAGTTGAACAAGTTTTGCGACTTTCGCAGTGCTATCGGCCATGTCGACGGTGAATTATTAAAAATTAAATTTAAAACCGGGCACAACTTTTAGTATTTTAATGCGCTTCCGCGTTCCATTGTCAAGTGTTGTCAAGTGGTAAATGTGTGCTGATGACCAACCGTCGCACGTGTTCACTTCAAGTGCGCAAGTGAAGAGCGGGTACCAGCTGCATTTAACCAATGACAAAACAAATTACAGGCAAAACAAATTACAGGCACGAAGTTTAAAAATGGCGACCTCGACGATGAGAGTAAGTCCTGATAATGATAGACCTAAATTGTGGAGATTTGAAACAAAAATTCTCCTAGATATACCATTTTAGTTAGGTTAGATCATAGTTGTTAAAGTTTGCTTATGGGTTCTACCACCCTGCGTAGACGTCCCAGTAAAATTCATGGAAAGAAATCCTGACCCTAGAGCAAGGCCTCGCCAATTAACAGTCCGCATTATCAGTCAGACTGGTGACCACGGTCAGACAGTTTGGACACAACATCTGAACATGGAGGAAGTTTGTGTCCTTCTTCCGTGATCTGAACATGCACCTGATGCAGAGCACTTCGCCCATGTGCCAATTCACTGTGTTCACCCACGCGCCACTTTAATTAAATAGGACTTAAATAGAGGAGCTAGAGCCTGCGGAAAAACACACTAGGCCAAGTTGAAGAACATGAGTTCCCAAATAAACAGTGCCCTGGCTCATTTGTGCACGTCCCTAGTATCAGCCATGGATGATGATGAAGGACAATATACATGTAGACCGCTGCCAGGTTGGAAACGGGTCAAGTCGTCCCCAGGTCAAATCGTCCCCGGGTCAAGTCGTCCCCCAAGTGTTATTTATGAATTTTCCTTTTCTTTTTAGGTACATCAACACGTAGAAGAGAAAGAAAACAAGACAGAAACTCATAGTTGTACATGTACTGTACATATATATGTACTCGTTCATTCATAATTTTCATTCGTTCTACGTAGCTAGCTTTTGAAATCTATGGTGGCAAAGACGTGCCACACAAGATATTTATTAAAACGGCAACTCCTGGTGTGTGCCAATGTAACAGTACATCCATAGGCCTATTCTTTGAATTGTCAAAGCAATTTGAACATCTTTTAATTTCAAATCTGCCAGTAGTCATTTCCAGTTTATTTTAATGACTTTCTGAAATTAGTAATGTGGAAATTTTGAATAACTAGGAAAATCAGGTTGTTTCAAGAGGTTTAAGTTGGTTTTGTTCATGTAGGGGAGACTTTTTCTGCTGTGGGAGCGCTACCAAGCAGGTGAGCTGAGCACGTCCAGTCTCCTTGCCAAATGCACTCATCTCACTGGATCATCACTGTAGACATGCTGTAGGCAAACCAGGCCTGAGTCGTCAAACCAACTAGCTGTTTCAGAAATTACTCAGTCTTGTCTGATATATTGATTATTAATATATGATTATTGAATGAAATAAAAATAAATAACTTCAAAAAAATATATAAAAAATATCCCAAGTAAAAACTTGAAAAAAATTTTTAATAAACTCCCCCCAAAAAATAATCTACCCCAGTGAAAACTTGATAAGTAAAAAACAAGATAAATAAATTATCCCCCCCAAAAAACAATTAATTACTGCAGTAAAATTACAATTATTATGTAATTATTTGAACGGGGGACGACTTGACTCAGGTCTGTACATGATTACATGTATACCTGTACATGTAAACATGTACTTGTACACATGTACATGTATGGTGTAAACCTTATTTGTAACGTGACATGCGTGAACATACATGTACCGTACATGAAATTGCAAATATTTTTCAGGGAAGTTTGCCTTTTACTTTAGGGGCCTAAGTTTATTTTTTGGGACTCAAGTCTTACACATGTACCTACATGCATGTACATGTACGAGCACATGTATGTAGCTTTTACTCGAGTTGAGTCTTCTGTCAAGGGACTCTCGGCGAGTTGAGTCATTTTCCTACAGTGTCTCAAGTCATTTCTCCACTTAGTCGAGTCACTGCAACTCTGACTTTTGCTACACGCATGTGCATTGTCAGTGATTGTGTATGTACATATACCAGTATTTTTAGCATCAAGGGCAATTACTGTACAAGGAAATTGTCCCTGTCATTATTGTACACTGTACATTTTCTTTTTTGTACCAGTGGCTAGCATACACGTAGCAACTGATAACCTGCAGTGACTTTTTAGGGGCATGTATCTGGTTCCATGCAAACATCAAACACATACACTGTACATGTATAGTAGGCCTACCGGTACATGTACATGTGCATTGTCAATGTGGACATGCAAAGTACATGTACATGTATTTGAACCAATGGAAATCAGAAGTGGTGCAATTTGGATCTTTCTTTGCACTTTAAGTCCTCTAGAGCCAAATATAATAAAAAAAGAAGACTTTGAAATATTCTGCACTTTAATGTTGTAGTATAATAAGATTTGATATAAATTTTTTTATCAAAGGATAATTGTGTCATTTTTGGTGGAAAACACTAAATCATTTCCAGACAGGGAGTTGAATCCAGCATGTCATATTGGGAGTCCTACATGTAGGTGTTACTGCGAGGCCTGCTACACAAAACATATGCATTGGCATAATATGCAACATGTTGAAAAAACTGGCCCTACAGCATGGCTTGTTTATTTTGTGGGACGACTGAACTACCTCTGGTATCTTCTTTTTCTTTTCAAGGATGACAACTACAGAAAAGACAAGGACACGATGTCACAAAGCAAGGGCAATACCAGCTTTGAGCTCATCAAAGAGAAGATGAAGGAGAAGAGACGAAAGAAAGCTCTGAATGACGGCAACACCTCTTGGTCGAGGTCGTTTTCCAAAAAAAAAGGTACCGCAACGGGGACTAACTAAATCCTGTTTTCAGAGCAAGTCATAACTTTGTCGTTGTTCACCCTCTTTAAGCAGGTTCACCAACTGTTAGCAGGTGGGGAAAATACTTCAGCTGTGATAGTGTTTATGATGACTAATGGAAAATACTTGTGAAGTACAGTCAACTACATGTATCATTACAGTCATTTGCAAAAGTTTAAGACCACCTAGAATTTTATTGGTACTTCTGTCACTGGGCCTGCATTACATTGTCTCATTGAATGATTGTATGTACTTAACATGATTTTAAAGTGGTGCATAGTATCAATTTAGTGCTACATACCCATTTGAATGAAGTTTTTGCAAAGGCAGGTCTTTTATGACATTTTGTCTGTAAGGCAGCATACAGTAGGTGAAGAAAGCCAGTCTAAGTAATCAGAAATAAAGGAGGGCACTCTAAATATTAGACTGTTGACATTTCAAATCATGGAAATGTAGTCAAATAGACGTTTAACCAAGATGCTAAGGTTATACATTGAAAGAAAATATAAGTTGCTATGATTGATTGGTTTAAGCTTGGCTTTCTTCAGGTTAATGCATTTTGTATGGGTGGTCCCAAGTTTAATCTTGCAAATGAATGTAAACATTGTTCCTTTGTAATAACAGGTTTGGGTAAACAACATAAAAATTCATGAGACTTTGGACTTCATAATTTGCTCATAAGAGCAGTATTTTGTCAAAAGAGTAATCCTCACAACAACAGCAAGCTTCCCTTTTATCCATGACACCTCAGGGACATCGGCGTCATTTGTCCTTAAGGCCAGCCTACGCTCCAACAACCAGTCTCTGGCCAAAGCCCTGGCCGCCTCCAGGCACGAGGCACAGCAGGCCCACCACAGCGTCCTGGAGCTGCAGCGAGAAAGGCAGTATCTACTGCAGCAGGCCAACTCCACCAGGCAGGCTGAGAAGGAATGCATGGTGAGTACATTTAATCCATACTGCGATCGATCCCCCACCCCCATCCACCCCCTCGAACTGGCCAACAAGGGTAAGTTTGAGTGGCAACTATTATTAACTATGGTTCGACAAAAGTTGCCCCTTAAAATGGATTGTCTGAACCCTAGTGGACCATTTGAAACCAGACCCAAGGGCTGGTGCAGACCACAATTAACCACTTGCTGCCAGGGAACCCCGTTTTGAACACCATGGGTTTATACGTAGAGTCGGGGTGCCCGAAATAGGACAAAAGAGCTGGTCTGTCTGGTGGCCATTCTAGTCTGACAGGCAAAATCTATTGATGCCCGACTATTTCAGCCGGGCCTGCAGCCTTGTAAAAAGAGCCCAGATTGTGTGGTGTTATGTAAGTTTCTTTTCACGAACCTGGCACAGTGCGCTGCTAACCTCTTTTCAATGGGGGCCAAATTAGCAAGCAGCAGTGCTGTGTGGCTCATCGCTGCGGTGGTGGAGCACTTTTGTCCCGAGTGGTAATCCGCTTGCACTAAATGCCCCAAACCGTGGTATACTGTTTCAAAACAAGGCTGGATTATCTCTACTATTGAGAGTGACAAAATGTCTGTAATGCCCAGCAACCTGGTCTTTTGTTCCAAAAACGGTCTTTTATTACAAGGCCCAGTTCCTTTGTCCGATTTCGGAGACCTCGGCCACGCATATAAACACACGGTGCCCGAAACCGGAGTCCCCTGCGGCAAGTGCTTAAAAGCACCTGCCAATAAGTGGTTAAGGCAACTTGGCAAAGCACATTGCAACCAATATGTGCAATACACGTATGATACTATTTTCGAATTCATAAACCATAAAATTACATTAAATTTGAGGTCAAGGATTAAACAAAGTGTGAAAAGTTTTTGCCTCTGTCTGCTTCATAGATTTGCCTTCCCATTTACATACATGTACAGGTACACTTTATCACCATGATCACTTAAGCTCAGCATGCACACAATGTAGCTTGGTGTCGGATATATTTATAATGGAAATTTGAGTTAAATTGAATTCTCATATCATTTCCTGGCAGCAACGCTTTGGCAACATCAAGCAAGTCCTGACCAAAGTCACCCACAGTCTGCTAGATGCTGTGAGCTCCCTGGGCCAGGCCCTGGACCTGTGCTCCTCCCTGCCCCTCAGAGACAGCAGCTTGGGGATCCTGCCTCGGGCGTCCATGACGTCCGACGACGACTCCTTCGGAATTGCACAGAAAGCCAGTCAAGGGTAAGCGTCAATCTGCTCCATGCAGGAGCAAGAGATGGTGCGTTTTGACATATTGTGACATGTGCAAACCGGTTTTGCACGGCCTGTGCTCAGCATGATGCCCAGGTGACACAATTACCATTATCCTGTATCTTCTTTACCAGGAAATGGTGAATCAAGTCAGGACAGGTGGGCACTTGTTTGAACATATCATTTCATTTTTATCATTTCATACTTTTATTTATTGTAGGCTCTCCACATATAGCAGACAAACTCGGCTTGTATCTAAAGCCATTGAGAGTGCAGCATCTAATATAATGGATGCCTCCAAGACCATGGCAACTGCTACCATCCACCAATCAGAGTCGCCTTCAAGAAACAGCCAATCAAAGCCAGCCCCTGGTTCCAGCCGGTCGGAAGGACCCACCAAAGTCAGCCAATCCGAATCCACAGTTAACACGGTCGACCAGTCAGAGCCAGTCCTTGAGGGAGTTGGCCAATCAAAGGAAATGAAGGATTTGGCTGATGAGGAGTTCGAGTTGGACTTCCCATCACTAGATGATGCTGACTTCCATCTGATGTTCACGGAAGAAACTCCTGACAATCAAGGTACAGTAGCAACTGCAATAGATGTGTATGTATGACCAAATCCTACAAAACGAGTCTTCAGGCTTTTACATGTACATGTAAATAAGTCTTACTTCTTGTTCCGGTACTTTCCTTTCAGTTTTGTTTTAGGAAGGGCAAAGTGAGGTTTCATGTTTGACACATTAGTCATTTTGGCTTTAATACTGATTGAGACACACTACATGGGTAAAGAGTGTTGAAGTTTCCTTTTGATTTCCAGTGTGCAAGATCCATTTAAAGGTCTGTTACTCGAGAGTGACCCTGCCAATTCACCAACTCTTTTTGTTCGGTTGGATCTCATATTAGGTCATCATTTACATGTACAATGGATCTCATTTGATACAGAGATGCATAGTGTAAACTGTTGCATTACTTTAAGTTAGAATGAATAACTGCTCATTTCATTTCAATATTCTTCTCAGGTGTTGGTAGTTGTGATTCCAGGCACCAGTCCCATTGCCTGGAAGCACCAGTGAAGCGTTCCCGCACAGCAACCGTCTTAGATCCCATTGCCATCAAGAAGGCCCTGGCTGACGATGGAGACAACGCGACGCACACTAAGGATCCTGGTGAGGACGCCACAACCATCTTGAGCCCACATCCTGAACCACCATTCCAACAGCCCCCGGGTGAGAAGACCCAAGCCAGCAGCCCCTTGACCCACCAAAAAAAACACTTGATAAAAAGCCCAGACAAGCGACCTGCAATCACATCAAGACGCATGACCTACAATGTTACCCTGGACAATTCTGATTCAGCCAGCAACAAAACCTTTGAGGTACAAGCCTCTCCTTTCATCCCATTAGTCCCCAATCAGCAAGCAGGTGCAGTCAAGGAAAGATATGTCTTCGTCCATTCGCCACCGTGTAATGCTTCCAAGTACAAGTCCCTTGATACAGAACCAAGGGATGCCACAAGTCATTCGGTACCCACGCAAGATGAGCACAGCATAAGCCAGGCTGACAAGACCCGCTTCAATCATGACGAGCAGGTCATCCGACCATGGGGCAACATCCAGGTGGACAAACCTTGCAGCTCTTCCTCAGCCATCAAGCCCAAGCTGAAATCGAAGCCATCTGCGAACACCTCCAGGAGCCTGCTTCCAAAACCTCCCAAGAAGGAGACTTCCAAGGATCCTGCCAAAATTTGTCAGACAAAACACACCAAGACCGGTCTCAAGAAACTCAGCAAGAAGACTGCACTGATGTCAGAGTCCTTCAGGAACGACCTAGCCATCTTTGATCTCTCAGCGGGCGACAGCTTCTCCTTAGCTCCACCAGTTCTTAAACGAGTCAAACCAAAACCCACCAGTTCCCTGGCTGAGTTCTCCAAGACAAACAATGACCAAGATGGTGCTCCTTGCTTAAAGAAAGAGGTGCTTACATGTACAAACTTTAGTTCTTTCCCTGTACATTTTATCACTCGGTTGAATTCAGGTCAAAATGTTTTTGAGGAAAAAATTTGCCATTTAGCTTCCATTGAAAGCAACATTTTCTTCTCTGGGAAATTTATCGCTGCACAGATGAAAATTCACATTATTGTGTATCATTTGAACTGCAGCCTTGTACACATTTGCTGAGTAGTGATTTGTTTCATCCTGTTCACGATTACTTTTTATACTTGCAGAAACCAACAGAAGTGCACAGCCCCCATGATGGCAAACAAGGGCCTCCTGCTGATCTAGTTGTGCCAGGCAAGGCTCTAGAACCCGTGCACCAAGAGGAACTTCTAAACCCCATGCCCCAGAGAGAGGAATCACACCTTGCATACAATAAACATATTAAGCAGGCAGAGCCCACAAAACCAACAGAGGCTGTGAATTCGGAGAGAGGGGGCAAGATCAAGCGCAAAAGCAAGAAGGCCAAATCAGTGGTGTCTCCCACAATCAGTAAGATGGCTGCAACATCCAACTGGAAGACAGAGCTGAACCTTGCCGCTGTCAAGTCTGAAAGCAAAGCCAGTGACATCTTTGATGGCATCTGCCTTGGAGAGCCATCCCGACAAACTGGCAAGGCTAAGCTGGCTCCCAGTTGGAAGCCTGCAGAAGATGTTGATGACGCCATCCTATCAGTGGCTTCTGCTCAACCTACCAAACACCACCCAACTAAGAGAGTCAAGGCCAAGGCTTTACATGTTCCCCAGACGGAGGGTATCATTGACCGTGCAGACACAGCATCTACCATGCTAGATAATGTTGGCAAATACTCTACACTGCATCGGGGTAAGACTTCCACGAACAAAGCTAAGCCATCTGTCACTTTTGAACAGACCGACCCAGTACAGGCAAACCACAGAGAAGCCAATGAGTTCCTGTTTGACATCAGTGCCCCCCACGGCTTACAAAAAACTCCTCCCAGCAAGAAGTCAGCTTCGCCCCATTTAAGGAGCCCCTCCCCTTCAACAGTTGCTGAGCCCATCGCACCGTCAAAAGTGGGTTCGGATAGCGAACGTGGTCCTTCAGTTGTCGCCATGGAGACAAACTCTCAGACTGTCACCAACAACAGTCACCCCCATCAAGCCCAGCAGGGCAGGAAGAGAACAGCAGATGCCCTAGTGGGAGTGCAGCTGGCATCAGAGAGAGGAGAGGAGGAGAGCGAGGCACAGGAGACGGGTAGGCGGAGTCGGAGAGCTGTGCCCATCAGCTACAAGGAGCCATCATTGAGAGAGTAAGAAAATACCCATGTATCTGTTATAACAGATCCATTGGTCACAGTAATTAAAGAAAGCAACAGTTGATAATCAGTAACCTAATTATTTCAGCTTTGCTCTCAGGAAACTGCTCGGTAGTCCTATGGACTGATGATGCAACTAGTGTTTACCACAATGAATTGGTGATAGAATGGGGGTCATCATTGTATGTACATTTGTACACTACCATCTTTTGCCTACGAATACCATTTTCTCCATCTCCAAAAGGCAGTTGTGTTGTGTAACCATCATTTTGGATCTTTCACAGAAATTATCCCTCACGACCAGAAACAGTAAAGACTGTGCCTTTCACATGGTTGTGATCAAATGTAACTCGTACCATACGTGGACTACTTATCTTACGCTATACAATGACCCTCATTCTAACCCATCACACAATGCAGTAAACAAAGTGATAGGGCTGTTCCCACAACATCCACTGGGTATACCACATATTTTGACAAAGTACTTTCGTACCAAAACAAATTGAGAGGTCTCTGTCAGTCTGATTGATGGATTCTGGTTGTTGAGATCGTCTGTGAAATACTGTACACACTTTTCCATACAATTTGAAGCTTTGCATGATAGAGAACAGACTAGGGAAAAGGTTTGCGGTAACACCGTGTGGATAGATCGTTTTTAGAAGAGGTGTGGGTTCTGATAAGAACCGGTGTGTGTGTGTACTCGGCATTTTGACCAGTGTGCTCTGGTCATCCTCAGGAGTCGAGTGTCGGACATCATTGGAGCGCTGGTACATGTACATGTATATCAAAACGTTGAGTGCACACTCACTCTGAACCACATCTCTTCTAAAGAGATCTGTCCACATGGTGTTACCGCAAGCCCCGTCCTTGGTTTACACTTTACCATATTTCATGTCAGTAGGTTTTAAATAGAAAGATTATCACAATTTTGTTCATCCACAAGGCATACACGGTGAAGTGAAATTTGTTGAAAGACAGTGTTTTTACCAAAATGCTGACTTTGTGCTTGTCTTTTCCACAGTAAATTGCGACGTGATCATTCCCCGACCAAGAAAAAAACCAAAACTAAAAAGGTGAGTGTCGTCACAAACTGAAACAGCCCCGAGACATGTAAGATTTTTCATGTAGGCAAACCGGACACCAAACTGGTATTGTAATATAAGTATTTTGAATGAACAAAGTTCTTCAGAAGTTGGGAACAGGGCAGTGGCTAAAAAAACCATTTTGAAAGGCATCATTGCAAGTCTTGAAACCCTTGAAATGTTTTATGAGACCAGCACAAGTTCAAATTGAGGACACTCCCTGTTGTTACAAAGCAAGCTTTCCTCAAAAATTCTCTAAACCAAGGAGTACTCTTGTAAGAGAACAGAACTATTTGTAGCTTTTTTTAGCTGCTACAGATAGCTCTCACTGGACGCCATCTTCGTAGTCAGATTACAACTGCATATACAATGCGATCAGGTGTGTGCGCTGTGTGATGTTTTATACTGCGTGCATGTTAATCCAAATCCTTTGTAGAAAGGCACAGCCATTGTGCGTCATAAAATTTTGAAGTCCAACCTGCAGATGCACGTGGCAATCTGTGGCAAGTGACGTCAGTTGAGAGAGACCTATTACTTTATTCAAATGTTACTGATAAGTCATAAAAGCAACTTATCAGCTTTTTTGATACTATCAAGACATGTATTTTATGTGAAAGCTGATGTTGTGCTGTTCATGGATAGAAATACATGTTTCTGTACCGTGCCTTTCCTGTAGGTCAAGAGCAAACCTACAGCCCTTGCAACAGTTACCAACGTGTTGTAAGTGTGCTTGTCCACACAGCCAGCAAGGGATGAGGATTTGTCATGCATGTTGTGACTGCACCAGACTCTTCAGAATCACATCATAATTTTTCTGGCACCACGGCATTGTGTGATACACAAACGAAGCAAAACTTCACACTGACGGTAAGCCCGTTTCAAAGGGTTAGCAGGGATGGGCTCGTGCACATGCACACATCCTGTAAGCAGCGATTCTGGATTTCACTTGGTAAGCCCAAAATGTCTGCGCTAGTGCATTCAGCACAGCCTGGTCATCATAGAGAAGTCTGTGATTCACAGGCTGTTCCAATTTCTGTGTTCCCACACTGAAAAAGTGATACTTCCCGTAAATGTTGTAAACCAGTCAGAGTTTTAAAATGCTCATTAATTACCAAAAGTCAGTATTACTGTTGTTGCACTATAAGGTGTTTTGAAGCTTTTTTTTGGTAAGACACTAAATGATTTTCAGAATTTTCCATTCTATATTGTACCTTTAGACTTAAAAAGCAAACAGTTATTTGACTTAAGTTATTCGTAGAGCAAGCCAAGAATATTTCATTTGCAAATCAGAAGCACTGCAGATGGCGTGGGAAACTATGGAAAAAAATCTTTACAGGTTAGTTCGACGGTATGTCAAGATTTATGTTACTAAATGTAAATAAGCGTTAATTTTATCTGCTTGGACTTTTTTATTTTATGTGTTAACACCTTATGTTTCTTTCATAACTTAAACAGAGAAAGTTCAATGTTTGTAGCATATCACAGATGGAAGTGCAGGCAAGCATCTTTATGCTGAAGAGCATTTTGTTCGTGCTTCACTTTATAATACCAGTACCATGCCAATATTCTTTGTTAGGCTCTTGTTTTAGTTCCATAATTTGTACAGACAGGCCTTTGACACCAAAGGTATTAAGTACATGTATTACAGCAAAAGGTTGTTTTTATTATTACCAAAGTGAAGACAAGATGTCCCAGTAGTAAAAAGTTAAGAAGAATGGACTTTTGTTTCGGCAAATTTCCATCAAGCAGAATCTAGTCACTTGCTAGTCACACTTCAATAGAGAAGTAGCGCAATGATGTTACGCTTTGTATACATGTGCACTTTCCAACTGCTGTGATAGTGAGTTACATGTAGGATGTGATCCATCAAGCTCCAATAGGCAAACATACATGTATGTAAACAAGCAGGATGCCGTTATGTTTTTAAGTCTAGCTTCATTTCCCACTTAGGGCAAAAAGTGTTTGAAAGCGGTCCAAACAGGGTGATATGTACATGTTGTACTTCTTTTAAATACATGTACATGTAGCTTGTCATTTCAGACTGGATGACTTGAGTTCTGCTTGCAATTTGGTTAAGTACAATGCATCAGCTACGGTACTGTGAGCATCCAGTGTATATGTACATTTGCATACATACATTTACATTATGCATAATGTACAGTCTTTTCCAGTTTTACATACTGTACGTGTAGCACTCATTTTGAGGACATAAAACGTGAGGCCATACATGTGCCACAGTTCTCGCAATTTGAGGGCACATTCTTGTTTCAAACATTTAGGGACAACTCATGATGCATGGCAGTTGTCGTGAGAACCTTAACACATTGTGGGGACATACATGACATACCTGTGTCAAAGTCCCCTCACTTTTGGCCACCAAAGGAAATCTTTCCCAACATGGTCGCAGGAGGGCACATTCTTGTTCCCTGCGTGTACATGTACCAGTACAAATGGGGACCACGTGTTGTACAGTAGATTTTGTGGGGATATACCAAAGTCCCCAATGTGGTCTAAACATTCCAACAAAACAAAAATTCTATCACTCAATGTAAGTTAAGTTTGAAGTTCTTACACCAAGAAAAGACAGGATTTGAAAGGTGCTTTGAGGTATATCAATTTAATATTTATTCACCGGAAAACAAATCAGTGGAAAAGTTGACATTAAATATCATTTGACTGTAATGTAGCTTTTAGAGTGCATAATCCTTTGAAATACAACATCTGCTCTCCAGCTGGGTCACTGCCCTAATACAATGTATGGATAGAGAGAGGGGGACTCAATTTGGAGTTAATCCATTTTGATGCCTACTACATGAACGTAAAAAACAAGGTTACAAAGAACCGAGATATACAGAAGAAGTGTAAGAAAACCGAAATCCATTCAAGGTGTTCCATTGGCCAGGGCCCCCACAAATAGATGAAACCTGGACTATATGAAGTACATGAAGTACTTGGCACTTCACTCTCTCCAAACATTCTGGCTTCTGTTACTTCTGTAGGTCGCACACACATTCACACGGACATCTGCAAACTGACAACCACGAGAGCATGTTAATGTCAAAAGAAAAAAATTGACAACAGTTTAAAAAACGCCCATAATTCCATAGCATTAGAGAAGTTATTTTGAACATGTAGCACCCTGGTACAGTCACAGAGGCCTAGACAGCTCTGGAAGCCCAAGCCCCAGTGACACACATTCAGAAGCGGCCAATCCTGTTGTAGCACAGTGCCTTAGCAGCAAGCCGTCTGGCTACGATACTGTCCACCCTGCCAACGGCTAGGGCTAGGTCCAATAGAAACTGTCCACTGGATGTGTTCAGCATCTGAGACATCTGCAACATGAAAACATCAGGGTCCATCAGAATACAAATGCATGTACTAGGAATTCTCATGAAAAGAGCTGGACAGCACACAAGTGGTGAAACGTTGCATTAGGCTCATAGCATTTTGTTACCCTTGACAACGGAAGTTGGTCCCATCAAACATGTTAAAGCTGTGTTTGCCACAGATTTCTGGCACTCAGTAAAACTTTAATACCCAACATGTAAAAATCTCTTTAAAAAAATAGGACAGTGTGCATTTAATTTTATATCGGAAGAGTTTTGGCCCAAACTCATCAAGCAAACAAAATTATCCACAAAACCTGAAACAAATTATTGGTCACTAGCATCCTCCGAGAGTGCAGTGGGTACAGGCAAAATATGGCATTATTGTTATTCAAACCATCCAACACCAAGTGACGCACCATCGTGATTGGAGCAAACTGCAGCACTCCTGAGGCGATGTGCTCGCTGCAGTGAATGATCTCAGTGATGACGGAAACCACAAACTCAGTCCTTGGTCCAATCATGCTGCTGGACATCAGGGATGACAGCAGCTGGAACAGGGACACTGATCAAATAAAAACAAATGAAAGCTGTCAAAGTATATTGGATGTAGCATTTGGCATGAGGTGCCATAGGCTGCCGCAAGTGGATGAATGACTGATGTGAGCCACTTTCAGTTGAAAACCTGCAACTCGTCAACTCTTGATGCAAATATGCAAAGTGTATCTGTCACTATAAAATTGAGCCAATTTGGAATGATTTCAATCAGGGTGTCCTCAAAATCTACTAGTATTCAAACAGGTAGTCACTTTTACAGCAGAAACAAAGTTGGAAAGACAGCCTCAACTAATCTCAATGGTAGCAGATCTTGGTGCCTATGTTTTCTCACCAAGTGCCTTGGGGAACGGTTCGTTCAACTGCTGCTGGGTCTGGGCAACAAGAAATCCAGTGCTGTAACTGACGGAGCCTGTAAGGAACAAAATGCAATGCTCTAAACTCTGGGAAATACTGACCCAAACTACCCTAAAGTCTGCCGATATCAAACTCGGTCACCGTGGAGGTCAGAAAGTAAGCAAAAGTGGCAATTTTTGCCAAACGTAAGCAACCCAAATGAGAGGAAAGACTGAGTAAAAAAAAGATGATTTTGATCCCAACTCTGTGACCAGTGACTCAAGCGACTTTTAACTA
This sequence comes from Acanthaster planci, assembly GCF_001949145.1. The sequence goes on from NW_019091364.1 coordinate 3,351,089, forward strand.
ACATACATGCCTCTTTATTGATTTATACCATCAACCTTTTATTTGCAAATTGTCAAATTCTTTATTGGTAAGCTGATAACAAATTTTGGGTTTTCAAAATCGTTTTATATACGGGCTAGTAAAACTCTAAAGAGGCTAGTAAAATATCCAGTTAACTAGCCCAGTGGGCTAGGCAGGAAAAAAAATTAGCATAAGGCCTGCAACTATGGTTCATTCATTATTTGCTTGTTCCCAGAAATTCTTACGCTTTTCATTTCTTCCAATGTTTCTGAAACCTTAGAAGGAAATTCCAGACAGGGTCAGTGGCATAAAAAAGTTTTTTTTTCCCTTACACCCTTACATTGTAATCACAATTACTACACGAGGTATGCTGTCACAGTTTTGTTAATCATAAATGATGTTTGTTTGCACAGTGTTCAACAAAGGTGGGAAACTTCAACAATGTCCAGCAAAAAGTTGAAACAACTAGCTAGGACGACTTCGGTAATTCTGGGATTTTTTCTCCATTTCTACAATGCCTTTAAAAATTCATCACTTCACAACTCACACTAACCTCCTCATAATCTCATGCACAACTGTACATGTACCATTTAACACTTGAAGCATACTAGCAAATATCAAAGTGTGAAGCGTTCAATCCTATTTACTGCAAGGACCCAATTCAAGGAGCTCCCAAGGGAACCAATTTGTTAACACAGAGCATAATTTGCTTAATGAGTTACATGCCAAAACATTCTGTATTGCGCATTACTCTCAACTGCTTGTTGGCTGACCTTTGCTTCGCCAAAAATTAGCTAATCAAGACTGGAGTGGTCCATGGCACTCTTTACACATGCCAGGGTGATGGCACCCTTGGTTTTGCCTTGGTTGACATGTGCCCCTCTGGTGTACGAAACCCAATGGACCACTCCACTGCCGATGGGTGCGCACTACTGACTGACCTGTCAGTGTGGTTGTTGCATTGTCTTCGTCCCCAACACTCAGCAATCGCCTGATCTTAGACGGTCGTGTCTCATCTTTCAAAACACTGGAGTCCTGTAGCGGATTTGTAAAACATTATACCTGTACTTCTAAAATCCCTTTTGTAACACACTTTACAGATTTCTCTACTTTTTCAAAGACCTAGCAGGAACTAGAACAACCGTTCTAAATACCAAAACGAGAGCTCTTTTCATAAATGTGCTTTCTGGTCTTTGACATGATGTACATGTTACAAATTCAAAAATAAAGTCCAAAAAGCAGTTGTTTTAGTTTCTTTTTGGTTGCATTGATGCCTTTGCCCCGGCAATTCAATTTAACAATAACCCCCTAGGGTATGTAAAATCCGAGGATTAAGGACAGTGAGGGTTAATGTTGCAAAATGTACATTGTCTCTTATCAAAACTGCATCATGATCAGGTACACTCCTCTCATACCAATAAACTACAAATATACAGTACAGATTCAGTTGGAAATTGGCAGCAGTTCGAAAGTGACCTCTTCACACACAGTAGAGCACTCTGTCACAGATGCACTCCTCTAAAGCCAACACACTACAGGTTTTTGTGCAGATTCAGTTGAAAAGTCGCAAGGCACACACTGTGCTATTTGACAGCATCCTCTGTGTACGCACTGCAGTATGTTTGTCACTATCCCACCCCAGTTCAAGTGTACTCCTCTAGTGCACGTTACTATGGGTTCCTGTGTACATTCAGTCAGTTGTGCGTACTCCATACAAGTATACTGTCACCACTCCTCAGTACTATCGTGTGGTCTTCCTGGGCTCTTGTATTAAAAGTCAGATGTACAAATCATACTTACCTCCCTGTCCAAGTCCATCCGAGATCTCTTGCGCCCTCTCAGAAGGCGGAAAGGGCTCTCCTTACACTTAGAATCTATGAAAAAAATTAAACCAAGAATTAGTTTATTAGTATACAGACAGAGGGTTTCACTAGTACACCTACTCAAAAGGCACAGGTTCACCCATGCAGCAAGAGCCACCCTATCATCTCTGTTTCATCAATATCCACCTCGCTAAGTTCCATCAAAAACTGAGTCAGGTTTTCAACAAATATAGAGTTCATAGACAGATTCGATGGCCATGGTTATGCAATTGATGGACAACCCTGATGGCTCCCTTCTTTGGCGAAAGGCACTGTACGCAGTGAGCACTGCATTACAGTTCTCAACAAAACCTGACAAGATACTTTCCACCATTGAAGGGGGCAATCAAGAATGTCAACAATGTTGTGGGATCCATCTACACCGTATCAATACTCAAAAAAGAGTTGTATACAACACAAAACCCACGACTACACTGGCTACAATATTCTGCGCAGCTACCACGAGAAGAAACAACAGTTTTTCACTTCCACAAGTTCAAAGGTCACTGGCTATTAAAAATAAATGAAACCCATATTTAAACAATCTATCATCTGTTGGATACCTCTTGAGCTGGTGTGGTTGGTCAGTGTTGCCGCGATACACCACACTGTGAGCCTGGCCAGAGCGTGGCCTCGCGGGTTGCTCAGCTTCTCAAAGTTCAATGGATCAGCCAGGATTCGCGGCAGGACCTTCCTGGTCAAGGTCAGGGTTAACTGCTCAATGTCCACTTGGAATAGGGCAAAAGCCACCTCAACTACAGGAACAAACAAAGAAAAAATATCTCCACATACTGAAATCTTCGGAATTATTAGCCACCCAAAATTTAGCAGAGTAAAATGTTCAGAAAAATAAGCTACGAGCAAATTCAATTTGCTCCTATCCTTATATTCTACACCTTCCAGATCCTTAAAACCCCATAAGCGTTGTAATGTTGCTTTTTAAAATCCAACCAAGCCACCTGAAACATTGACTGCCAAAATGAATTTATAAATTCTTGATTTGAATAGAGCAGCCCCATTTAGTCACTTCCGTTTTGGGTTACGAGTCAGACATGGCAACATTTCTTCACTGCTGTAGAATTCAGACAGTAAATTAATTTTCCCCCGGCTCTACAGAAATGGTATGATTTTGTTAAATTATTATTAATAGTTCTTTGAGGAGTTCATTTAGTTTAGTTAAACTATGGGCATTTTGAAGCTTTCTTTAGGATAGCTTTGATGATATTTAAGATGGCATAATATCAGACATCATCGTATCACTGTGTTTTGTGTACAGGGTACCAGTTTTGGGGATCAGATCTCTGGATAACCACATATTGGTGTTTTGATATTTACTGCAGTGAATGGTTTCTTTTCAAATACTTAAAGCGCTTGTGCATGTTGCAACAACCCTGCTTGGATTCCATCAGTGGAGAGAATAAAAAGGACAGGTTAGAAAGAAGGTTAGACAATCTAAATTCAGAAATAGTTTTATTAACCAAGTAGTATCACAGTACATACCGTCTGTTGTTCATAGAGCTCATTAAGTATTGCCAAATTTTTATGTATGAGAGCCTTACCAGCCATAGTAAGCTCATTTTTGCAGTGCAAGGAGCAGATCTCTAGCACCACCCCACGGCAGAACCACAGCACCCCTCCACAGGCGATCAGCTGGTCGGCCAGGGCCAGCGTTCGCCTATCCACGCAGCCCTGCTCCATGACCTGGGCAAAGACGGAGGACAGTACCTGGGTGGCAGGGATGGCCGGGGGCATGGAAGGGGTAGCATCGCGGCCGGCCTTGGCCAGCTGGGAAGTGATGGGGCTGCTGCTGCACATCTTACGGATGATGATCTGCATCATGGAGTTTCTGTACAAAGAAACATGAATCTTGTAATGCGATATATTCTATAGATGTTTGGGGAGTCGGGTTGGTGAAGAAGTTCTTTCCTCGCCTTTCACATCTGCAGCCCGGGTTCGATTCCCAGCTCGGTCCACATGTGGATTGGGTTTTCAGTCCCTACCTGATTGAATTTACCCAGAAATTTCTTCTCTGGGGTTTTTCTCTCACCTCTAAAACTCTCTATAGTTGTAGGTGGATGTGGGTCATTTGGCGGCTGCCTTAGGTGCCCTTGTACGCTATTGGCTCAACAACGTCTTCATCATTACAGTGCATTTGAACATATCTGTATAGAATTTGCACTTTATAAATGAACAAATTATTAAATTGTTATTAAATTATTTTGGATGCAAGTTGTTTTTTTTTACAGCTTATCACAAACAACCAAAACCTATTGACCACTTCATGCCGTGATGATGTGCAAACATGCAGCAATTTTCTGTGTTGTAGCAAGCAAGACATTTAAACGCGTTCCGGGAATCATGAGTGCGGTGCTGGGTGACGTGATGTCTATCTTCGTCTTCACGCCTGAGTGACACCCGCTGTGTCTGTGCACACACATAGAGATTTGAACTAGTCTGTGGAGGTTAAGCATGTATGGAATCCTCAAAGGATCTACACTATGGCGAGTGAATATCACTCTGTGACATTGTTGCAGAGGTTTAAAAAGCAACAAAGTCAGACATTTCACACAAATCTTGAACGACGGACCATCGTGGGTCAGCACTGGTGAAGTCCAACTTTGTAAAGGTCAATGATTGTGGCATCTTGTTATGTTCAACCGATATCGCATTGGATGCTATTTTACCCTGCATCATACGATTGCATGTATTTTACAAACATCTACATTTTTTATAGACACTGATGAAATATGATTTAAGGCTTGTACCTCTCATTGTCATAGATCTGCAAGGGTACGCCCAACTGGCTGGGCGCCTGGTGGGTGCAGACGATCTGTAGAAGGCGGAGAGGTCTGCTGCGCTCGGTGGAGGCCAGCACCGCAATGTGGCTGCACAGCCAGGCCGCACAGCAGACTGGCAGGCAGCAGAGCTTGCTAGTGATGTTGTCAATCAGCTTCTACCGACCCAAAAAAATGGGCATATTGCTGCTTAAAATGACAAATATCTGCTTAGCAGAAATGGGTCACCGGCCAGAACTTCACGCTATGTATCATTCCCCCAGCCCCTGATGACTGGTTCCCTGCTAATCTATGCTAAGTGATAATTCCTGCGAGGGCTGTGTCCAAAACGGGCTTTAAGTGCTACAGCTATTGTCAGTGTGTCCCTGTGTATTTTCAACGGGCTCAGACCTACACTTACCCGGTACATGTAGCTCTAGACAACAGTTTCAAATGCAGCCTACACAGATCCATGAACCAGCCTTATTCTAATGCCGGCCATCTTGAATTTAAACAAGGCAATACCTGTTTAAATTTCTGCAAAGGTTAATGTGTGTGGGAATGAAGATAATGGAATAGATTGCAGATTACCTTCCTTGCCCTGGAGGGTAATTCCAAATTGCTGAGAAAAATGTCAAGAGACCTTTATTTTCCAACCAAAAATAAAAGCAATGCTATACCTAAACCTATAACAATATAGTCAGGCTCCTTCCCATTTCAGAATGTTAAAAATAAGGTAGCAACAGCACTCAGCCATAACTTACTTGTATCTGCTCCACATTTGTAGCTCCATTCTCCCATGCAAACAGAACCTCCTGCATGATGTAGGGCATGGTGTCAATAACTTCATTCCAACGGGCTTGCCTGCAGGCAGTAAACAAGAAAAGCCTTAAATAAAAACTACTACACTGTTTTTTTAGAATGTCGCTTACTTAAATCAATATAGTACTCAATGTGATTCCAAAGCTTTCTATAGACTAGTCTTATGTCAAGACTGCAAGTTTGAAAAACATTTATATGAGGCAGGTACATCAAACTAATTTGTTTCCAGTTTACAAAGTCAAATAAATATTAACCTCCACAATTGAACCTACATGTATGTCTGTACATGTCAATTAATGTATGTGTCAGCAAGACAGCCCTCATAAATTGGATCATTGTTATACTACATGTATATTATTTACACAGACTTACCAAAATTTCAAGAAGAAATAAATGAAATTAAACTTGCAAATAAACAATCTTTAGCACCATTACTATTTAGCTATTCTGTAAAAACACTCTAGTGGGCAAGGCTTGCCAGTGTAGACTCGCTATAGACTTGAACATGCAAAGGTCCAGATTGAGAACAACTGTGACCAAAACATCAATAATGGTCATAGTTAACTGTCACTGTCTCCTCACATAGTCTTGATGTCCATTCCTGAGTGGTACTGGCTGAGAAGTACATCTCCCTTGGACGGTTCGACAGCTGGAAAGGAGCCCAGGGGCTTGGCACCGTTATCGTCAGGCAGACACTGCTGGACCCAAGACTCAAAGAATGAATCACCACCATTGGACGTTACCATCTTGGGAAAATAAACCATGAAAGAAACATATCTCAGATAAGTGGCTTTTCGTTAACCCCATGACCCCGTAAGGAACCACGAGAGGGCGCAATTTTTTATGTAACAGTGCCTCCTTTGGTGGGAACTGCACTTCATTGGTTCATAAAATAACTCTGAAATCACAGTCTCATCACTATCAACAAAATTAACATTCCCCACCAGCATGGCTCCTTTCAATCAATGAGGGGGTGCTTCTGTTCAAGGCAGAAAAAAGAGCAATGTTTTTCAGACACCTCAATGCCAAGGAGAGAGTCAACCCCCCCCCCGATTCACAGCTATCCCCCCATTTTTCTCCAATTTGCAATGCATGTAGAAAAATTCAGTATGAGTACATCTGTCAAGTGTTGATTATTCGTGACGTACCTCAGTGCCGTAGAGTTGAGCGATGTGACACAGCATAAGGAAGGAGATGTCAAAGAGTGCAGCCCTGACCTGTGACCCCTTGCTGACCTCGGCCTGGGTCTGCTTGCACGCTTGTTCATTGAACCTGAGCAGAAATCCAAACCACAGAATGTGCTATTTCTGAATACAGCCAGTGAAATAACTAAAGGTACAAGAGTTGCAAAAATTCCATGGAGCTATATTAAGTTAATAAAGCGCTAACTAGTCATTCTAAGCACGGAGACGTTTTGACGTCTCCTTGGTGCAGACATTTTTAATTCATGCAAATATTTACAGACCACAACGAAACAAATTCTCAATGATGTTCTTTAACTGCAATGTGCAAGTACAGCATATGCAACTATTATACAGTGCTTTCGTATTAATTTAACATCAAAAGGTTGCAACAGAAAGACCATTTGTTGAAGCACATTTTTGGAAATGGTTGACAAATTTAATTTGCCATATGTGTACGGGGAACTTGAATCATGCCCAGACGGTTCCATCAGGGCTTACTTGATGAGTTTGGCGGTGAACTTCTTCAGTTTCCCCGTGGTGGCCAGCGCAGCGATAATCAGCTCAAAGCTCTTGCCGGACATCATGTGACCCAGCACCCCCAGCAGCTCGTCGGGATTCTTGGAATAGTCCATGTCCATATTCTGTGTGTGTTTGTGTGAGGATGGATCAGAGTCCCAGGGAAGTGAAAGCCTTAGCCATGTCCAAATTACATGGTTGTGGCTGAAGTAACGCATGAATCTATGGAGTGAGCCAGCTAGTGGCTTTCTGCATCTCCCATCGGTTCATGGGTTATTCCAGCCAATATTAAACGTAAGAGCACTCATCTGCAAAGTACTCCTGTAACATCAGTGTCAAAGTGGCTCTAATGCAGTAGTCTATTGATAACATAGTGAAATAACACAGGGAATTTGTAACAGTACATGAATATTCATAACAGGGTTTGAAGGTGGATAGTCGATGTTATAGTTCCCTTGGTATTGGAAGTTTACAAACTAGTTCCTGAGGGAGACACATGAAATAAACCATTTTATATTTGTTCTACCATACTTCTGACATTGCCATTAACATTTCAGGCGCAAAGGAAAGGCAGCCTTGTACATGCGCCACCGTCTGTTCTTACGTTGTGTACTTGTAACGTAGCTAGGGCTATGCTCACGTGCGTGTACTCCATCTCTGCAATAGTTCCGTGCAATAATTCCTGGGAAACATTCTCTGCAATAGTTCCTGAGAAACCGTTCACTACTAGCACCTATGACTTAGATGTGGATCTTCACGCAGAAAGTAGCCAATGCCGTGTGATGATAAATAGAGCAGTGTTTGGTTCATGAGTGTGTACGAGGTATGGTGACTTCGCACGGATGCCAAAGTTACAAGTCCAAACCAGGCAACAATGTGTGGGTAAGGTGCATTATATACGGGTGATTTTGGGCTCACCTTGAGTATGCTTGTTGAGGTGAGCTCTGCCCTGATGACCAGAGTGGCGTTGGGCAACTGTTGGGGTGAATCATGGGATCCATGGCTGCTGCCTCGACTCTGCACAGGTGCCCGGCGCGTCGCCGATCTGCATTCACAATCGTACAAATTTTGTTCAGAAAGTAGTGGGTAAAATAGACTGAAACAAGTCCTGACAAACAAGACAAGCAGTACTGCAGAGGTACAAATTTCAAATATGTTGACTCATTAAGCCATTAAAGTTGGGAATTACTCAGCATGTGGGTTGGAGAAAAGACACACTGTGGCTTAGCAGACGAATTTTTAGACCTGAAATGTCAGTGTATCATGAGCAGGAAACAGATGATTGTACAGGATATGAACTGCATAGCATCATGTAGCCAGGCAGTTGTCGCTTATTGGCAATCTGAAATATGTTATATAGGTTCCATGGTTGTGGGCAATAGTCAAATATTTACCTTGCTGCGAGTAGTTCTCGGAGCTGGTTTTCCGTGATCAGTCCCAGCTTGCTGCACTGCTGTAGCAACTGCTGCATGCAATCACAGCTGTACAAGACAACATGAGAAAAACACAAATGTCTTTACCATTGCACACTTTCCTTCAAGCATTACACGAAATATATAAATGTTTCAAATTGACACGGTGGGTATTCTACGCATCAACAGGCCCAGGGAGAATATGACCCGTGTCTCTACCCGGCTTTAGAGCATGCAACAAAGGTTCTGGACTTTGCGCAAGAGCCGACCTACTTGTGTTTGGTGTCGGCCTGGTCGATCAGCACATTGAACCGCAGCAGCTGCTCAAAGCAGCTCATGAAGTGCAAGGCATTGTCTGTGGAGTCTCTGGGTGAGGGGGTCTGCTTCAGGCGGGCAAGGATTTGAGGCAACTATTGAAGACAGGAATGAAAGAGGGAGTCAATCCGTGGCATGTGCAAATGTGTGACACACTGCAAAAAACAGCTGATACATGTGTATCAGTTAGTCACAGAGTGCCTGTCAGTGCCACTGGCCCACTCAAAGTTGAGAGGGTGAAGTTTCTGAAGTATTAACATCTTTGACCTTTAAACTGTCATATCTTGGAACAAAAGTGTAACCCCAGGTGCCAACAATAAATTCCATGTGAGTAATTTACGAGGAAAAGGGTTAAATGCAGACATTTATTTCAAGTCTCTATGCTTGCATAAAGAAACAGACCGCTACAAAGTGTTACCGTGACTACAGGAAAGAATTCAGTGAGCACAGAATTCTGTGATGTGGATTCACGAATGTGGAGCACCTGTCATACCTTAATGAAAGTGAATGCCAGCCACTTGAGCTCTTCGGAGGAATCCGGCAGGTCGATCAGGCCCAAGAGGCTGGCGTGGCACAGCTCCAGATACACGCTCGTTCTGGCGAGGTTCTAGCGACAAGAAAATGCAATGCAAGCAATCAACTCCATTGCATCCCTCACAAAATTAAATGTGTTTCTCAACGTCACAATCAGAGGTACAAATTCCAAACCTAACGTGGATTACAATCACAGTTTTCTGAAACGGGATACTGCAATTAAAGTACAAACTAAAAGTCTTAAAATGAAATTGTGCAGACTGGCAGACCATGTTCACACTTGAAATAGCAAACCAAGATCACGCCACACTTTAATTTGACAGTAAAGTTTAAATAACAATTCCTGAGAAAGACTAGCTCAACTGAACTTTGTATGACATGTATACTTTATAGTAAGCGAGAGCCTTAAATTAAAAAAACTATCGTGGAAATCTCTTGAAGACCATGTAACCTGAAACCCAGAGAAATAGTATGCATGTAGTAAGAGTTAATCATTCATTGTTGTACAATGTCGCCTGATATATTTTTTTCATCAATGATTTCATCAAGAATTTAAGAAGATTAAAATTCCATTTAAGTCTCACCTGTAGCTGCTCCACTAGCAGCAGCTGGTCAACAAACGGCTGGAGGTCACCCGTCACATTGAGGGCAGCCTCCATGAAGGTCATGACCCCTATGCAGCTGCTCATAGCCTTAAGCTCCAAGCTGTTACTGCAAGGGCTGGGGCTGCTCTCCATCCGGGCCAGCCTGGGGAGACGGTGACAAGACCAGGGCCCAATTTCAGCACTCAGTTCAACAGCCAAATTTGTGCTTACAGAGCCTCTGAGTATTTCATAAAGGCTGTTAAGCAGTAAGCGCAGCTTAAGCAACTAATGCTTAATATCAACAAGCAACATTTTCTGCTTGGACCCAAAGGTGAATTCCAAAGAACTGCTAATAAAGATAGAGTTTATCACAGGTGGCGAAAAAAATCGTCCTTAACCACTTCCTGCCGGGGACTCCGGAATCGGAGAGGTATGGTTTATATGCATGGCCAGGGTCTCCGAACTCGCACAAAGGAAACAGGGCCCTCTAACAAAAGACCATACTCCAAACAAAAGACCAGGCTGCTGGGCATTACCAACATTTTTCACTCTCAAAAGTGGTGATAATCCAGCCTTGTTTTGAAACCGTATATCAGACTTTGGGGCAATGAGAGCGAGCGGATTACCACCGGGGACAAAAGCGCTCCACCACTGCAGCGATGAGCCACACAGCACCGCTGCACACTAATCTGGCCCCAATTGAAAAGAGGTCAGCAGTGCACCAAGCCAGGTTCGTGAACAAAAGAAAGTTACAAAACACCGCACAATCTGGGCTCTTTTTACAAAGCTGCAGGCTTGGCTGAAATACTCGGGCGTCAATGAAGGTCACCTGTCAACTTAGAGTAATGCCTAAAGATTACTTTGTGCGGCTATAAACCACCGTTAAATGAAATGATGAATTTTTGAAGGATTTTGAAAACAGAAAAAATGATAGTCATGCCGGCCCAGCATCATCAACATTGAAAAATGCCCCGGCATGAAGTGATCAACAAAATATTCACCTCAGGACTTCTCTAAGACTCCTTTCCAGCCGCTCTCTCAGGGACTCTGTGGTGCGGTCGCCTTTGTCCTTCTTGTTAGCACCCTGGGAAGCGTGCATGGTCCTGGGTGTATTCAGCAGCTGATCCAATTGAGAACTACCACCTGCCCAAACAACCAATTATCAACTTCCCATAAAATCTGTTTGTTCTAAATTTCTCAAGTTAGGTTATAATGGAACGGCAATTACACTGATTCATTTAAAATGACAGTTTGTCGTATGTCACTTTGAGGAATCTGGCTTCATTTTGGCAATATATATGTACATATAAAGCTGTATATTACCAAGTGTGCCTTTTGAGAGACTTGAAAGCTTATAATGTACATATTACACATTGAGGAGATATTTAAGGGTTTCAGTAAAATTAGTGGTTCCAAAAGGAGTCACGTTTTTCCATTTGTGTTGGACAGTTTGATAGTTTATAGGGTCATATAAACAGCTTTCAAAAGTTTGGTGGGTCAGGTTTTGCCAGTTTAGACTTAAAGGGCACAAAAGTTTGTACAGACATGTATGTCTGTGGGAATGTCTCCCACAGGTATAACTTAGGGACATTTGATATTAAACCCTCCTATCCTGAAGTCACTTTTTGGGTCAGTTGGTAAGCTGCATAACAATGCACAGCTGTGTTGTGTTGTGCACTGCACCAACTATCCCTCACAGGAATATCAGATTACACTTTTGTGCTGTCCAACAACTGTGCCTCACTGTTTCATGTGCATGATTGTGCAATAAACCAACTGCACTGGAGAGGACTGCACAAAAGAGCCTGTGTCATTGTGCGCCGTCAACCAACTGTATATTCATTCGCTCTTTGCACGCTGCTGCCACAGGCATGCAGAGCTTTGAACTGGCAACTTGCACAATCACGTCAGAATCATTTTGTCCATTCGCATGGTATAAGAACTTACCCAGCACGCGCATAATTACATAAGCAATGCACGGGAATCACTGAACCGGCTATGTTGATTATGTAAAGCTGCCAGGTCAAGGCTCTGCATGCCTATGGTGGCAGCATGCTAAGAGGGGATTGAACCTGTGCATATCATGTTGTGTTTCATATAGAAAACACATGCACAAGAGTGACTGTAGACATTGGTGCATGTCTGGGCTTTAAACAATAGGAAGGTTTTAACACAATCCTTCTCATTCCTGAATTTAACATTTCTGATCACAGACATCATCAAACAACGTGCGTCAAACTAGGAACGTGAATCAATTCCGAGGTATTTTCAACCAAATTAGTGATTTTTATCTCCTTGACTCCTTTCCATTTTTCTTTCTTCATTTGTTTCCTTCTTTTCCTTGTAATACCTCTGCTCTGCTGGCCTTGGGAAGTCTGCGTCTGGATTGCACTCAACATGCTCCTGATACCTGACACTGCGTCCTCGATATCTGTCCATGTGGCTAACAAACAAAAACAACAGGAAGAACAAGTACTACACGTCATCCATAATTCCCAAAGACATGGCTTTTAATACACCTTGACTTTTAAATTTGATGATTCAAAGGTCTGCATGGTGGACGCGGTGATGTGACCAAGGTTTGAGGACGTCACACCATGTCAAATTGTCAAATTGGGAATCTCACATTAAAGTACGGATTGGAATAGAGAGTTTGCATGGCTGCCATCTTGCAGGCCAGTTCTTCCCTGCAAGGTCTCCCTGTGCAACCAAAGAAATGCCCTGCAGGATGGCTACCGTGCAAAGCCTCTACAGAACAGATGGACTCAACATTTCTGACAACATACTTTGTCCATCGTAAAAGGACTTTGTCCATCTTCTAACGGACAGAGCATACTGTACATGTACGTGTCTTCAGAGGTAAGACAGAGCAGTGTCCCAAACATGGAGTCCATAAGTTCTTTTCAGAACCTGACTCATTCATAAAAAAGATTTGTAAAATTTTGGTTACACTTTCAGGGCTCGAATTGGGCTAACCATCACGGGAGCAAGAACTTGCTCCCTATACAGCTGAATTTGTCAGTTTACAGGAGAGAGTAGCTTCCATACACCATACATGTTCTAGAAAATTAAACAACTTAAGGCCAAACAAAATAACAGTTTTGCTTTCTATAACCATGATTACATTGAAAAAAATAGGTTGGGTAGGTGGGTAGTATCTTTTTTCTTCTAAAGTTTTTGGGCCAAAAATTTCAGGGTAGGGAATTTTTTTGTTAAATTAAAAAGTATTTTTGATGGTCAACAGTGTATTTCATTCACTGTTTTTTTCCGCGGATTTGTAACTTAAGGATTGGTCTTGTCAAAGATTGTATCCAGGTCAGAGTCTCTTTGGATGAATATACATTTGTGTTCCATTGACATATCGACAAGTTAATGTCCAAAATTTATTTGAAGCTCGTACAAAATATCTGTGCGATGATGCATGATACCGTAACTTTGAGTGCCCTGCACCAGTTGTAACAAAACCCTCTATTGGCGAAAGCGAAAATGTACTAACCTTAATGTCAAGCCGTAAATTCACAGTGAAATGTGTGTTACCGCGAGTTATAGTGGCGATTGTTAGTCACAACTTCCGCCCACACAGGAACAGGTGTAATGAGTTTAACTGACACATGTGTGAATACTGATGTTTCATTGGCAGCCAATCACGACACAATGACCAAATGATCCCAAGAATGCTGTTTATACTCAAGGCTTGTGCTTCAAACTGGCCGGTCACACAGCAGATACACGTACATATCACTGTATGCAAGTACATGTACAATGTACAGTAGAGTCAGTCGAGTGCATTACAGAGCTCCAATACCGTTGGTCCTGGCCGCGTGTGTGAGCCTGCCACAGTAGCGCTCAGTAACATCGTAAAAAATTGTACTATACGTTGTGGTTTCATGACAAGGGTGATCTAAAGTTAAAAAGTTCAGGTATTTTTCACGGACAGAATAGAAATGAATGGGCGTTAGTACTTGTGCCTTTCTTTATAATTTAGGGGCATATTCATGAGATAGACAGGCACTTTTCAGCCATTTGCGCCTGCTAATTTCGAGCCCTGACTTTACAGTTTTCAAATATCATAGCCAATTCTGAAAAATGAGATGTCAAATCATGATAACATTGTTTGCTTAGCCTAATTTTAGGAGATGTTTGAATTATCACATGCACCCAATTCAAGCTTAAGGCTCAGACTTTTGACCTTAACCCTCCTTGGTAAACACCTCAAAGAAGCATAGCTTTGTCGCATTGTGCACTGCACCAACGTGCAAGAGAGTGACCTTGGGCACTTGTGCATATTTGTGCTGTAAAACTAAAGGAGGGTTAAGGAAGTTAAGGCAAGGGCATAATGAACTGGTACCAAAAGAATGTGAGTTTGACATAACAAGGCTTCTGTGATTTAACTCATTACTCAACTGATGGGTACAACTTCTTCAAATATGCACTATGGATATTTCCCATGATGCTGCAACTTCCAATTTACTTGGTTCAAGCCAGTCCTGACCACTTGTTGACAGTATTTATAGCTATTTTATATTCTATATTTCCACCTTTTCATACGCACCCAAATGCCACAAATACTTAATCACTTGCTGACAGTCTTAACCACTTTCTCAGAGAATTACATGTACCATTGGCCAAAAATTGGACTATTAAAAAAACGCAAGATATAGTAGCCACCTTCTGATAGACATCCAAAAGGCACAAACACGCAAAGGTCAGTTCAAGCAGTGTTTGTACGCTATTACTTTCCGCAACTAATGTTTCTTTAACACTTTAGATGTACCTATGAAGTGATATTCGCCGCCACACTAGGCTGCACGCAAAGGTCAACTTCAAGTTCAACACACAGTCTTCTTGCCTCCACAGACTTTTTCAGACTTTGTGTTCATATGTGTACAAACGGAATGGGCTTTTAGAGTGTTTACAAATCAGCAGAGGGTGAGTTGAGGGACGCATGATGCTTTGACCCAGCCACAGCTGCGTGCACAGATAGTCAGATTGTGTTTACATGTCCTGCGGGGAGTTGTGGTTCATTCACTGTGGAATCAAGGAAATTTCAGAGCCCTCAGATGCTCACCTTTGTCCTCCAGTTTGGCGATGAAGAGCAGCAGCCGGTTGACCCGGCCCGTGCAGATGATGCGCAGGATCTCACTGACGATGTCCAAGTTGGAGGCCATGACCTGCAGGTCCCGCAGGTCAGGCATCTTGTCCAGCATCAGGGAGACAGAGTGGAGGAGCCAGAGGATCACGCGGAGGAAGGACTGGCAGAGAGTCAGGCACTCCTCCATAGAACCCTGGCAGCTGGGCAAAAAGACATGTACAGGGTTAGTGTTGACATCAAGTACTTCACAAATACTCCATGAGAATTTAATGAAACAGCCAGTGGAGGATGACACGGAGGAAGGACTGGCAGAGAGTCAGGCACTCCTCAATGGAGCCCTGGCAGCTGGGCAAAATAAGGCATGTACATGTAGGCTGTTAGTGTTGAAGTCGAGTACTTACGAGTACTCCACAAGAGCTTAGCATGAAACAGCATTAGCAGGACTGGCAGAGTCGGGAATTCCCCCACAGAACCCTGGCAGCTGGGCAAAAAAAAGACGCGCACACCGTCAGTGTTGAGGTCGAGTACTTCACAAGTACTTTCTCTTCTTGGCACATGTACCTGATTCTGTTGATGCAACCAGATAGAATCTCCAGAAGGCTCCTCATGCAGTAAGGCCTGGTGATGCACACCGTGTCGTATTCGACGATGGTGGACAGCACTGCAGTATGTGAAACGACCTGTGGATAAGACAGGGCAAGAATATACTAGTCAGGGATACATCCGTGTTGTAAGGACAGTAACACACAAAGGCAAAATTATGTTTTGTTGGGTTGTTTTGGTGGGGTATCAGCCCTGATAATATCAGTCGACTTGTCAACTGAACATCTCACTGATATTACTTACCTACACAACACTAAACGAGCACTGAAAGGCTATCAAATATGGTGAAGGCTTTGGATGGATGAAACATTTCTTACCTGAGACACGATGATATGCTTCAGATAGGACAGCATCAGGCTGTTTGGGTTAGGCCCAACAAAAGCTTGCGTCAAGATAATATCTGGAGAGGGAAAGAAAAGACAACAAAGTTTTCATTCTCAACTTGAAACATTCATTGAAAGTTTACAAGTTCCCCCTCAGCAGGGAACCTCCCAGAATCCCTCCAATATCTACATTCTTGCAAGTGGGCACGTGAAAACCAAATCATTCTATAACTCGACTACTGCTTCATGTTTCCTGCTCCTCAGAGATACCAGTGCAAAAGAATGCACCTCTGTTGATTCTGGTAGAGTAAAGGGCTGAATTAAAGTCGAAGGTTTTAAACTTACAGTTGTTACTGCATATTCAGTTGGAAACAAGTGGAAAAAGCGAACCAAGTTCCAAGTTCACCAAACCTGGATGAGAAACTGTTTTGTGGTTTTTTATTCGGCACGGTCAACTACAGTCCAGACCGCTGACCTGTGAGTTTGTAGGCGTCACCGGACACCCCTGGCGGCAGGATCTGCTTCATCTGGGTGCTCCACTGGACGTCTGACCAGCGCTCCCTCCATGCCTTCAGCAGTAGCTCCTTCAGGGCGTGACTCCTCTGCTGTATGGTCTCCATGATGCCACAGGTACCCCACTCAAGGAGCTCCCCAGCTGAGGAAACAAAAATGAGCCAGGTGGCCTTAAGATTACTACATGATTGACAGGCCCATTCTAGGCAATTTAGAATTAAGTTTTAGATTTACATCACTTCCACTCGTGAATTTCACATCCAACCCAATGTTTCTACTTCTACATGTATGTTTCTATTTCTCTATTTATATTTCTAGAATTTTGAGTATTTCTCCTCCAAAAATGTACTCTCCAGACACAATTCTCACCAAATCAACAGGTACAGTTGCCCTTTTTACTCAACAATAAAACAGCAAACCAACCTTAGTGAAAGGTTGAGTGTGCAGAGCTATAAACTAGCAACAGATATGTGATGCATGCCCACAATGTGTTATGCTACAGCTGAGCCGACCTAAACAGTAGCACCATCCAAAAATAGTTTAGGCAGATGCCATTTTGGGGCACATGAGCTTTTCTTTATCTAACTAAGCCCTAAGGCCATGAGAATAGAAGTTGTAGATTTGTGTCCACTGCCTGCATGTCCTCACCTGATGACATCACTCCCAAAAATCATTATTTGCAAAAATTTTATTATTTGCAAGAAAAAGACAAAAATTACAATACACAGGTCCGAACCTTTTAGCAGATGCATACATGTAAAACACCATATTTATGCATTTTATCTATTCCTTGCTCAGTTTAGATGGATTTCGTATGTTTCGATGTCTGTTTGAGCTATGACATGGCCGACCCACTTGTATTAGATCGGCTTGCACGTTTTACCATGGAGCTATAAATAGCTCTATGGTTTTACTGTTGGACCCGGCTACATGTACAGCATATCTGGTGGAATACTGAAAAAAAATGTATGTCTGAAGCTATAAAACACAAACAATGAAAGTAAATGATACAATACTCACGCAAGCATAAAAAAATTGAAGATCTCAACAATGTTTTAAGGCCTGGGACCTATCATCAATTCAGCATCGCATCTGCATGAGCACACAAACAACTGAACGCCGCCATAATGCAAACAGCGCCACCAATCGTCAGTTTCGCGCGATGCTCTTCATCAAGATAAAAAATATCCTTGTTTAGTTAACTGCGTAGAGTCACTGACGATGTCAGTTGTGTACGTCGGTTGTTTATCGATTGGTAAAAGTAGAAATGCCAAACAACATGGTTTAGTCACTGTAGACGCGGGAGCATTCCCTCAACCGGGAAAAAACTCCAGCCGGAGTCTGGCCAATTCCCATAGGAATGTTACAAACATCTTCCAGATGGCAGACATCAAGGATTGTACACACCAACGGCTGCCTGGCTTTCCTAGGCCCTGCTTGTGACCCATAAACGACCTTCTGAAGGCTGTTGGGCCTCTAATCCTATATAGTAAAGCCAAAGGCTATTTTATGTTGCGTGTAACCCTTCGGGGCAGCCACGCCCACAAACTAACACCGTTGCTTCATGTGGTAATTTATGTCTCCAGGTCAGTTCCCGGTCATGCCTGAACCTTTTCGACTGTTTTATGGTAGCTAAAACACCCCTCGGGTCTGTTCTAACTGATTTCGTAATCTGATTATGCTGTTGTGGAAGTAGCCACATTCCTAAAATAACTCTGAGCAGCGAGGCGGATGTTTTTTACTACCAGGTCATTTCCCGGTTATAGTTGCTGAAAGAGAACTGCAGTAGGGTCAAAGTTCACTACCTTTTCCGTTTTCAGATTTAATGGTTTGAGGGTGCAGAGGGTCCAAGTAGGAACTTCAAAAATTTAGAACAAAATTTATGTTCAAAAATTAATAATAATGGGATTATAAGACCGGCGTCCACAAAATCCCCACATAAAGACTTAATAAGAAAAACAACACATATGAAGCTCAATTAAAGGCATGGAAAACGGTGCTCTTAATTAAGCAACACAAAATCGCCAAAGAAGAGAAGAATGAGTCCAGGAAAATCCACAAACAATCAGAGGCGTTTTTGCGCACAAACCTTGTCCTTTCTCTGTGTTCTTACTGGGACAGCACCACTGTCTGTGTATGAGCAACGAATGATGAATATTTATTAGAATAGAAATTAATAGGCAGTGAACATCCTTGATTTGACAATTGAGCATAACTGAGAGAGAAAAACGCATTTTTAAGGTTTGTGCATTTAAAACTTGTGTTGGAGTTATCGTGGGCTTTACTAATAGCGCCGCAATAGGGATTAATCCACCCCTACCCGCGATGTCCCCAGACTAGCTGTCCCGGGACCCGTCTGTGGGCCATAAACAAAGCACTTCGTATAAAATTTATTTTACCCGACCGTTCATTATTCCAGTTGCCGTTACTTAGTGCCAATTATATTCAATAAGCAAGGTGGTAAGCAATAATCCTGGTCCTATCCCGGGAGCATTTTTTTTCGACGGTCAAGTGGAACTTAATAGCTCCCTAGCGCTTGTTAACGCCAGCATCCTAGCACGCACTGGCCGATGCTAAAAATGAGCAAGCCTTATAGTTTGAAGCTTTCCCTGTAAATCCAGAATTCAGAGAGGATGAAATTGTTGTTTTGGTAGTGCATGACTGTTTTTGTTCGGAGTCTTTAACTTCAGTTATGGTAATCGCTGGAAGTGTTTTGAAAATAATGATAATTAATGCTGTCAGTTATCAATCGACAGAGGTACACTTAAAATGCCATGGATAGAATTATTGACTAAGTACGATTATGCAAGGAGACTGTCGCCATTAAACGAGCGATACAAATTAAGTACTTTATTCATAATCACTACAACCAATCAGACACAAATAACAATATATGCTGACTTTATAAGAAGCATTATCATTAAGGCAAAAATGGAGGATGTTCTGTCATTTTTGCCACTCAAAAACATTTACAGTTTTTTTCGGATGCTGAAGTCAAGACTATGCAGCCGAAGAAGGGAATATTCCCAATTGAACTTGATGGTCCTGTGGAAAGAATGGTTACCGAAGACGTCGAGACTGTCGTCGTTGCTGTGGTGCGGGTGAACTTTATCTAAGCCAATTTCCCGTTCCTTCACCATGTTGAGTTTACGGCCCCCGCCCGAGTAAGTGGACAAAGCTAAAGGGGGACAAAATCGTCTACAATAATTATTAACGCGAGCATCCAATCGCCAAACGTTACGCGACGTTGTTATCATGAATTTTGTTCCCTTCTTTTCAATCTTCTGTGTATCATGCGCATGAAACGCGAAAAAGGCTTATGCACCTCCACTAACTGTTTTGTAGGGTTTAATTTTTTAGATGTAAAAATTGCGCTCAATTTTCATTCTGAAGTGGCATGGAGACATTTTTGATTTGCACGTAAATTGTGGATGATTACAGTTCCAATAAACACCACCTTTCACCGGAAACCGTTGTTGATCCTCAGGGGATCCGAGAGCCTTATCATGGACTGACCGGTTGGGTACAGCGACTATCAAACGAGGGGCTGTATTTAATCACCTTTACTTATGTAAACTCAACCATGCACCGCATACCGTACAGTATACGTACACACCCGTTTTATGATTGCGTGCAACTGTTCAGTACTTGGTTCACGCATGAGTAGCTTTTTACAACGTTGTCGAGTACCTGCTCTTCAAGGCCTGTGAGTATGGTCTCTATTTTGTATGGTAGACACAATCGGTGGAACATTTTAGATTTGTTATGGATTCCAAATCGTTCATATGTTCCATTTTCCTAACGCTCTTCGCATTTGTGGTGCTGGCCGCCACCCAGCCCACGGTCACAGTCGAGCAAGGAGTTGTGGTGGGCATGTCTGAGAGTTTCCAGGAGTCCCAGTTCATCGGCGTCAACAAGACCATTGATGTGTTCAAGGGGGTGCCGTTCGCCGAGCCGCCCGTGGGACCGCTGCGCTTCCAGCCCCCGCAGGCGAAAGGCTCGTGGAACGGTACATACAACGCCACGTACTTCAGGGATGCCTGCCCACAGACCAATTATGTGACCCAGTACAGCGAGGACTGCTTATATTTGAACATCTACGCACCTAGACCTGCTATAGTAAGTTAATATTCATCAAAGCTTGATCCATTGTCTTACAAAGACAAGTTACGGAGTCCTATAATAATGGAAGTAGGCTAACCCTGTCGGATATGCGACGTGGAGATTTTCTTGAACAATTCCAGCTTCAATGGGACGCCTAGTACACGTATGCGTACATGTAGGCCCTACACGTAGTTACCTAGAGGAGTTCCTTATAAGGATATGAAATTTTCTTCTCCAATGGTTTATTGGCCATCATAAAACAATAACATGTTCTCAAACGTCAACTTTATTGTGGAAAATATGGAAATATTTATGTAGAAAACACCTGGAATTTTCTT
>NW_019091364.1:3372089-3442884 GCF_001949145.1 Acanthaster planci
GACAAATTGTAATACTCAGGGTAAGCATAATTACTATTAATAACTGGCGTTTATGACATTCGTATACTATGTTCATTGGGCGGATATCCAGCGGGGAGGATGGGGATATACTCCCTCCCCCCACACACACACTTTGGGGGCGGGCGGGGGATTACCAGTATCATCACCCCCACACTTTTCCGTGGTCTACACCTCCGACTCTGCACTTGCCTGGCGTCATGATCTCACTGGAGATGGAGGATGTACATGTACTGAGCTTTGAGAATTCGTCCCCCCCCCACATGTGACAAGAAATCTCAGCCCGTGGTCATTGCAGTGTAGAAGCATCAACTGCTTATATACATGTAACTGCAATGGAATAACCGTATTGTTAGAGGAATTGGTTGATCATAATTATACACCACAGGGTTGGTTTAATGGTCGAGGAAGGAAATTATGGTCTTTCCTCCATGGGTAGATTGTATGCCGCAACAAGTTCTTAAACTATCGGTGCTGACACGATGCACCTGACTAAACTAAAGAGGGACATGTGAAAACGACATTCATGCAAAATTGTAATTAGCACAAGACTTGAGGGTACCATCAATTGTGCTCACACTGTCGTCTCACATTCTTACTACTAGAAACACATTTGCTTGCATAGTTTTTACAACTTATATCCTTTCGCACAGTGCATCTTGCATTAGCAACAAACGTTTGTGCCTCGTAATACGCACCAGCCGGTGCCTTATCAACCAATGGGCCACATTATGGGCTCTCGACCAATAGGAATAGCTAAGACGTTTTAGGTATCTATTAATAACACAAGACCCCTCCTTTTCGACTTCACAGTCGCAGTGTGGTAGTCGAGTATGTTGTTTTGTTTTATACCTGTAAATGGCGCTTTCTGCTACTCAGGCTACTTAAAACTATACGTTTAATCAGCGTCATATTGCGGAGTTAGGCAGAAGGTCCAGTTTTAGAGGCAGGACGAAATCGGAGCACCCGGAGAAAACCTGTGAGAGCGAGTATGGACTGGAAACCAAATGCGCTTAAAGTCTGGGCCCAGCCGGGACTCGAACCCGGGCCTCATTGGTGCAAAGCGAGGAAAGAACCGCTACGCTAACACACTAACCCGCTCCCCCGATAGTGGAGTACTTTGGGGGTATGCTATACTTTTGGTTGATTCGTTCAGTGTGAGCAAACCTGGATTCCAGATGCACTGGATGCTAAATGCACAAAAGACCACAAAAACGACAACTTTAAACTTATAGCAGGTGTGGAAACATTACATTTGGACAAAAGTACTCGAAAAGCACTGGGCCGAGAGGAGGATTTGCAAACTAGGGCCGCCCTTGCATGCGATATAACTGAAAAAGGTGATAAAACAAGAGTCCACAGTAACTATTGGATACGAGCAGGCAATGGTGGGGGTTGCAGATAAGCAAAATCTTAAGCCCTTGCACTTAACTTGGGCATCATCAGCGTCCATTCTTTGATCCGGTCCTTCTAACCGGCTAAGCACATTGCTCATTCTCTTATTAATGCGGACGCGCTGTTCATAAACATAATACATGTATTATATGCAACACGCTCGCGTTCTAGAACCCTGCGTAGTCCTCAATTAGTCACGTATGCACACACACTCCAGAAATGTACTAGGACAGTCGACTTTTTATTTCTATTGATTATAACGTGTGAAAGGAACATAAAGATCATTTATGTACTGTCGTAATGTTTGACTTCATGGCTTGGGCAAAAGTCAGAAATTATGTTTATTAGTCTTGAGCCAGGATGATGTTGTATTTTTTGGTAATTGTGCATATTAAACCGTAGCAGGACGCAATTTACAAGCAACCTAATTGTGGTCTCTGAGTTCTAACTGTCGAATAGAAATCCGAAGGGATCGATGCTTTGTGGTAGAATATTGATCCCTCAGAGAATCGAGGGCTTTGTGGAATCTATTAAATTTGGTGTCCGCAGAAACGGTTGAGGTTATACACATTGTTTTTCTTGGAGAAGAAGAGATGTGAAGTAAAAAAGCGGTCTTCAAACCAATTCGGGTCATGGTGCGCATCATTTTTTACAATCACCATATCACTTATGTTTAAGCTAGTTGCCTGACGTCATTAGGATTAAGCATAGATCTTATGCTGGTAGTGTTCCTCTTTGCCCTCGCAGTCTGGTGGTGCAGCCGTGATGGTTTGGATCCACGGGGGTGCGTTTGCCGTTGGGAGCGCCTCTGAGCCCAGCTACAACGGAATCCCACTGGTGGCTACAGGTGACGTCATCCTCGTCTCCATCAACTACCGCCTCGGCGTCTTTGGGTTCCTTAGTACAGGTAGACTCATAATTTACATGTATAACCTGCCGTGGAAATCGGCACAGTTTTTCATCACACTGTACGTGCAAGTGTCCATCTTGTGTCCACCCCACCCTCGCGACTTCAGGTTATGGGCTGGTACTTTAACTGTACTTTGCAAAGACCTAACGCGCAGCAGATGGAAAGTTTCGGTACTCCGTGCCAAAAGTCTTTCCACAAATCGCTGGCGTCGTTAAAACAGACATGCAGCGTATCGGCCTGCAGCAGGAGCACCCCCTCATCGGTTGAAAAGAGCCGTGTTTATGGATACTGTTCATTTTGTTGGTACAGACGCGACCGTAACGCGTGCTGTTCATAGTTGTTTGCGAGCCAGCGAAGTTTAGTGCCCACCAAAGGAGCCTCCGTTGCTTGGAAAACTGCGCGTGCGCCCTCTTTTGGGACGGTGCAGCTTGGGGCTCATACCCACAGGCCCTTCACCGTCAGTCCTTTGCGCCATACCGGTAGTTGGGGTAAATTTTCCGTTCCTAATGGGCGCATAAAAGTTGTATCATTAAGCTGCTAAAACGTGCTTATTTTCGTGTTTATTCCTCTATTCTCAAACTTCAAAACTGATATCCCCTAGAAAGCGGTAATAATGTTATCAGACCGTCGGCCATGAAAATGTGTAAAATCGATAAAACCATGTACATAACTAAATCTGACAGTATTTAACCTGTATCAGGTAAACTTTTGTATGATTGATTGTCGTATCTAATATAGGTGACGACGCCTTGCCAGGAAATTTGGGCCTTTTGGACCAAGTTTTGGCCTTACAGTGGATCAAGCAGAACATAGCAGGTTAGACAAAATCTTGCGATTTGGATATTGTATGAAAGCTTTTCTTTATCTCGTATTTTGCTCTTTTTTTTTAGTAGAAATGTTCACTTTATCTTCCTTTCCAAAGCAACTTGAGTGGAAAGAAATGTGCAGCACATCAGAAGCGTTTTATGTACGAGGTCGTCTGTTTGATCATTTAACACGGAACGTGCAGTTGCAAAATTCATTAATTAAAAATAGAACGTTCAGGTAGACCTCATTACAGTAGATATTCTTCTTTCCATCACTGAGCATTGATTTCACCTTGACTGCCTCGTGTCTGGTATGCAAATTTATGGTAATGACTTTCAGACGCCTGGTGGCGGCAGACACAACGGTCTTTTGGTTGATGTGGGCATGCGCGGCGTGCAATTCTACGCATGTGCGTTAGTTCTGAGCACACGCAAAACCACGGAAAAGGACCCGTTTGTCTGCGTCACCATGCGCGACCATGCGTCTCAAAGTCTCCCATTTCTTTTATTTGTGATCAGTGATGCTTCTTTGCTAAAACACAGCCTTTGGCGGTGACACGGATCGTATCACGATCTTCGGCGAGAGCGCCGGATCAGCTAGCGTCAGTTGGCTGGTGCTGTCCCAGCTGACTGCCGGACTGTTCAACCGGGCAGTAATGCAGGTGAGAACGGAGGGAATGTGCTTGGGGTAGGTGACAAGAACGATTGTGCTTACTACCAACAGATCTTCATGCTTGCTGATCGGCCGGCTGACCGACCGACCACACCCTCTACCGGCAAATCGACCGGCTGGCGTGCTGGCCTCCCAATCGGCTAATGAGCAACCGCTTGACAAAGCAGCTGACCTGCTAGTAATAGGCCTGCACATGTAAAAACTGATGACGTCACTCTGTGTTAACACGTGCACTTTCCTATGGAACCCGTAGGGTTCCACGGGCCACTGAGCCCAGTAGGAAAGTACACATGTAAACGAAGTTTAGCGTCATCAATACCGAGGTCTATTCGACCGGCTGATGAGTCAACCGACCAAATGGCCGTTTGACCGACCAGACGTCCAATGGACTCTGACCTTCCATCTACTAGTGTAGAGCAATACCAAATCTATGATTTGGCCGACAGAAAGGAATATCTCCACTCACCGCAAAAACTTGCCATTTCTTCAACGTGATCGTAATGAGCCACAAAACCCGCAGTGAACATTAAACACAACTTAGAACTGTTCGCCCTCCTAAAACGAGAAGAGTTTTGAAATATTTCTAGCATGTATTAGCGAGTCAATCGTGTCAATTTTTTTTCTGACATAATGTTTGTATTTTTTGCTAGAGCGGCACCGCCTTTTCGCCTTGGGCTCTAAAGAAAGATGCCGATGCAAATCGAAACACGGCCTTTCAGCTCGGTCGAAACCTCGGCTGTGATTCCTCAGACAGCACGGCTCTGGTGTCATGCCTTCGGACCAAGAACATGTTGGACGTAAAATCGGCTGCAGATAATGTAATTACATTTAATCTGTCAAGAATCATTAAAGTTGACATAGAATTTACATTGCATATACACAGGGTAGCGAGCAAAATCCAGCACTTTAGCCAGTTGAAGTTACAATGTACATGTATGTCTTGATTTTGACGGTCACCCCCCCCCCTTGATTGGCTTGGATAGGAATGAGCTAGCTTTTTACGTATATATAGATACCAGGATATTGAGAACTCGCTACCAAAAAGGATTCAAAAAGGTCAACTATAGAGTACATGTACGTGTTTTCGAGTCATCCCGCGGAGTCAACTGAATAGTCAGATAAACATAGTAAATCAAGGACTGCACTCTTCTTGTTCAAAGCTGATACTGTTGAACCTTTGTTGAGATCGGAATGAACAAATGCTTACCCTCAATTGTCCACGTTTCTCTCGACACCTCCAAGCTCTTTTTTCTCGGCGCGCCAGTTATTGACGGAGCTTTCGTGGACGACACGCCGGACGACCTTTACACGGCTGGCCGCTACAGCCCTGCCGATATTCTGGTTGGCTCCATGGCAGACGAGGGAACGTTTTACATCGCCCTCAACCCTCTATACGCAGAGTACTTTTATTCCGAGGACCCACCCTTCATGAATCGGGATACCTGCCGCGAACTTATCAGCTACGAATTGACCTCCACCTTTGGTAAGCATAGACTTGATGCATATTGTGCTTTAAAAATGGTTGTTAAAATGACACACATCATGCCAATGAAGGGCACTTCTTCAGAATATAATTAAATACCCAAGTGCCAAGTATTTATCGAATGACCCAACCTGATTCTGTTTCTAGCCTTATCCATGGTCACTTAACATAATGCACTCGTGCACAAAGATTGATAACGAGAGTAGACTAACATATCACGTGGTAGAAGGACAACGTTTACCCATGGATGTAGAAATGGTGTACCCGGCCGGTTGGGTGTTGAAATCGAGGCAAGAAATAAAGCAATACGGTTCTTGGTATTATTGGACAAAGATCAGCTTTAACTTATGATGGCATAGCCTAGTACTATTTCTTTCATTATTTTGGCTGTGAGGAATATTCAAAACGATTCGAGAACTCTTTTGTTGACAAAATAATGACCCGTGCATGTTTTGGTTAGAAAACCATATGGGTCAGCCATGTTGAAATTCAATGCAAGGTTATTGAGAGTAGAAATGAAAGTAATAAACTGAACTGTCGAAACGATTACCTTTCCCCTATAGTTCAAGTTGTGGTTAAATATTTTAATAAACCTTGGTGCTTTCAGCCAGACTTAGAAAAATGATGAATTGGAGGCCTGGAATCATGCACGGAAATCATATAAAAAAGTCAGGTGCCATCCTAATCGACAGTTTTCAATTTCTAAAACACACTCAGGGAAACAGATTGAAAATTTTGACTTCCATGCACGTGAGTTAAAGGCTTTTGGTCACTGGCAAAACGAATTGCGATAGGCAACCAGTCTTATATGTTGCTCCCGGTTTTGGAATGTTGCTCAATCAGATAGGTAGGCCCCTACTTAAGGACATGTCCAGGATTTTCCAAAGGGGAGGTGGTGTGAGCTAAAATAGCGATGGTATAGTGTAGCGCGAAGCCAATACGGCGTGGGGATGCAGAACTGTTGTTTTTCTTTACGCAGTTGTCACTGGGGCTGGGTTCCTCCCTCTTTCTTCTCCCCCTCCCCTTTTTTTGTGAAAAAAGGGAGGGATGCACCCCACACTCCCTTGATTTTCACCTGAGACAGCCTTTAACACTGCTGTCTTTAAAATACTCTTCATCCACATAAGGATGAAAAAAAGTTGAATAGGAGTGGCACTTAAGCATACCAAAACACTTTTAGACGTTGGAAACCATTGAACCATTCCTTTTGGTCCTTGGCATAACTGATTATAATATTTTTCCTACCCCTCTATACATATAGGGGGTTCCAATCAGCAAATAGTCGACGACATCATGGCGCTATACAGTGATTCACAGACGTCGGACTATTTCCGTTCCTTCGTCGACTTCTACACGGATTACGCCTTCGCTTGCGGGGCGAACCGGGCAGCCAGCCTGCACGCCCAGGCAGGCGACGCAGTGTTTCTGTACCAGGTCACCCAGACGCCGAGTGTGTCAGTGTTTGACGACGACAACGGGAACGGGCCCGGGTGGCTAGGCGCGACCCATGGTGAGGACATCACGTTCGTCTTCGGTACGGCGTTCTCACGTGGGCTGCAATTGACAGACGAGGAAAAAGAGCTCTCAGTCAAATTCATGAAGTATTGGACCAATTTTGCCAAGACTGGGTGAGTTGACCACACGGCGTTTTGGAGGGAACGGGAGACTTTGCTGAGACGCTGGTAGCAGCAGACATACCTGTCCCTGTTCGCATTCTTGCGCATATTCAGAACTATGCGGGCAGTGCAACGCCAGCATGCACAGACCTGGTAAAATTGACTAGTTTGTTTGCTTCCACTAAGCGTCTCAAAGTTTCCCACTGGAATAAAGTATTTCGCTCGTAGAATTCCACAGTGGTCCTCAAATCATGTTGCGTGCCGCCCTTAGGCGTACTTTATCGCAGTTGTAGGACTAATTTCATACCGAAAACCGTTTATACAGTTTGGGCCCTATGGAGTGTAATTCACCGACCAAAAATAAGTCATTAATGCGGTGGCACCAAACTAGTGGTACACGTGCGTTGCATTATGCTTCTTGGACCAATAGGGTGTCGTGATTTGCCAAAGGCAAAGAATGTGCATGTGAGTGCGGTACCACCTGTGGCATAGCGTGAGACGTTACGTGAGACAATATGACCGGCTGCATTCGAATCTGTTGTCTGAAGTTTGGTCTATCGCGCCACCGTAGCCGTAGCCGTTGCCGTGGAAGCCCGGTGTGGACACGGCTACATTTTGTAGTGCTGGAATGCACATAGTGATCAATTAACCTACCCGAGTTCGGGCGGCTTATTCTCGTATGTTCAGGAACAGCTTGATTTGTTGTTCGTGGGTCGGCCGCTCGAACGCCGGGAACGTACAACCGGTTTATCGTGCAAGCAACATGCACCATGGCGACGTCCTTGTGCATTCTTCGATAGTTATTGTTTGCATAACTGGGCTAACTTCTTTTCCATTAAACAAAATCATATTTTTCATGGAAAATTATTATGTCAATTTCGCAAAACTTTCCATTGCATTCAGCTTTGTAAGCCATCTCGATAGTTTTTGCAGCTTTTCAAAAAGCAAATCTCACGAATTTTTCCGTGTGTTCGTGTAAAACTCAGACGAGGAGGTGGTGTGTGAACCTGTTCCGAGGAAAGTGTTCTTGGGTCATGTTCTCGCCATTCGAGCGCAAGAACATGAAACCCGTGTCAAGAACAGGCCGCCCGAGCTCGACTTTAATAATTTAGAGTGGTAGGCCTATTCTCAGAATTACACCAAAGTGGGTGGTTTATAAGTAGTAAAAAACACCATGGACATGTTTTTCATTTGAAAAAGGAACCCCAGCATGAACACCAACGCTTCCCAGCCGGAATCGGGCAGCGACTTCTGGCCACTGTTCAACACCACATCCGTAGACTATAAGATTCTCAACGTGAACCTGGCCACGGCTAGCGCCCTCAAGAGAGACGTTTGCAAAACTTGGAACAACAATCTGTTCCCACGCCTGGGTAAGGCCCTTGAAGTAGCGTGACTGGGTGCCGTTTTACTTCATTCTGGGTTAATGTTTATTGACCGTAGACGCTCCCATGTCTTCATGCCGGTTTCGAAGCAACCCTTACACCTGTATTATTTTATGTCTTGGACACATATACATGTATACTGTTTTAGTGGCGGGTTTTGTATTTTAATGTGTTTAGAATCGGGGGATTTTCAACTTTTCATTAATTGCTTTTTCGGTTGAACTGACGGCCAGCCATAATTTTACCAGTTTTGTTAGTAAACATTGCCACTATGATGTAGAAAGTGCGTATCCAATTACATGTGCTCACTTTGCACTAGTTGCTGAAGGTATTAAGCACTCTGCTGCATACGGGTTTTGGGGTGAAGAGGGTGCCAATTAGAGTTAGACAGCAAGATACTGAAGAGGGGAAAAGCCATAATCACTGTTCCCTTACAATATACATGTAGACCTATTGGGGAACATGCTTCTCCGGCCCTAGCCCAAAATGTTCGTCTACATGTGTGTCTGTTGGAGACAGTAATGGTGTATACGTACGGCAATATCTGTTAGCAAAGTATAAGAAATCGAAAAGTTTGCATAATAGGCCACTGTCTTGTTGTCTAGAACTTGTATGTGGGCGGCCTTAGTTTACAAAAATTTCCCCATTTGGATGGTTTTCGATTTTTCCTTTGAATTCGTTTAAACTGGGCATTGTCCCATTAGGTTGAAAAAGGATAGGACTTTCCTGTAGTATTAGTAGTGCGTGTGTTAACAACTGGCGTTTTGATTGTTGCATGGGATTTTCAACATTTTGTGAATTATGTTCTTTAG
The DNA here is from genome assembly GCF_001949145.1 of Acanthaster planci. The sequence goes on from NW_019091364.1 coordinate 3,381,188, forward strand.
TTAGCCGACGGCCAATTGTAGTCTTAGCAGCCACTCGAACTTAAAACACGACTGTGATGTCAAGAGAGCAGACCCTCTCAGTGCTTATATCCGTAACAGAGTTAACAGACTATACTGCAGTCCATTAATCAGTATAAATTGATCTTTGTGTAATCGACAATTTATCCTCTCCGCAGATGAATTGGATACGGACAACGGCGCGGCTGGAGTTTATGACAGCGTCGGGAAATTCCTGGTACTGACGATTACGTTAGTATCATCGTTTGTGTTTCTCGGGTAAAGTTCGGCTCTGCGGATTCCCACATCGGAAGCATCACAATAATGGGTCTGCAACTGTTCGATGTGAAAAGTATGAACAACGCACGACGGCGTACATAGCGCAGCGTGCGTATTGGCCTAGGTAAAGGCGCCTTTCCATAATGCTCTCAACACTTGCGCGAAGCATTGCGTATCCTTCGAACTCGCTCCCGGCGTGCACACCTGTGTTATGTTAATGGGTCGATTTTTGTGTCCGTGAAAGTGTAACAACGCTTCGTGTATGCAAAGCACCCAAGAACGTACATATGGAAAGGCGCATTAAGGCTGCATCTGAATCTTCATCTGTTGAATATACGCAGGTACACGCTATACACAATATCAGGTTTTGTTGTCGCTCTGGAAACCCGTTTCGAACACGGTTTATCATAGTCGCTTCGACTTTGTCCCTTAATGTGGTGCGCGTTTCCCTTGATTTATAAACACAGTGAACCCCTTTAAAAGGCTTCACGATATCTTGAATCGCTTTTACTCTTTAGCAAGCAAATGTTCCAGTGATAATTTTTTCTCCCTTAATTTCCCCGTAATACCTTGTAATATAAGACGTAAGAGAGGTATGCCTACTGGTGTATGGTTGATTTGGAGACCATTTGTAAAAACAAATACAAACCAAAAAGACCCCGTAATTTTATGTTCTTGGAATACTAATGTTGAACCCTGCGTTACTCATAAAGTCCACTTTAGGAGACCGCGCCTTCACCTCAGCAGCACCTAGGTTGTGGAAGCCTTGCCCTCGGACATGAGATTTGACCACTCATTGTGTTCTTTTAAAACTAAACTTAAAAACTTTCAAGCATTTGGTAATTCTAAATCCTTGTATCGCTCTTAACTTTTGGGGAGGGACCTAATGCTGTATGGCGTATAGTATAGAATTTCATTCGCTCATTTTGTGTGTGTTTTTAAGTTATACTGTGTAGGTTACATGTATTTACAAGTTTAGATATGGGTTCTTTTTAGTTAGAATATTTATATACAGCTAATGATACTTTAGTTGTTTCATTTCAGTTATAATTTTTTTTTTTGGACTGTCGTGTGTTGGTCCTTTTTATATTAATCTTGGTTACTACTTAGTTACTATTTTTAACTATGTAATGAATTACGAACAGGTGTGTCCTGGAGAAAGCACAGCATAAATTCAATTATTATTGGTGGTAGTATTATTAAAGTGGCCTTTGACTGATGCGAATCACTGCTGGCCTAGGAGTTCTGATTGCCTCATATTACTGTAATTAAAAAGAATGTATTTTGGTAGTCTTACATGCCGTTTACGTTGTTTAGCTTTTAGACACTTATTTAAAATTTGGATATCCGATCAGAAAGTTTTTTCTTCCCAAAGGTTTTTGCATTATTATGAAAAGTGACATCATGAATTTCGCTTAAATAATTGGTCTCATCTCACTCGAGTACATGTAACTTTTGTTGCTGTACTTGGGTTTGCAATTTGAACTTGAAAAAAAAGTTGAATAATTTGGATAATGTGAAAAAAGGTGTCCCTTTGAAATATTTGATTAACCTGAGTTGTCTGTGCGCGCCTTATACGTAGTTTTGTAATGTTAGACACATAAAATAGCGTATAAACCCCCAAAGTAATTAATGAGCATGTGTATAGTTATGCCGTCTTTAGTAGGTCAGCGCATAATGGAGCCAAGTATTACCAATTCTGCAAAACTCTATTGACAAGTTGACATTATTAAGCCACTTGGTGTCAATTTTCAGTCCATCACCCCAGCTCCATAAACGTTCACAGCATGTATTGTTTTATAAAAAGGTTAAGAGGTTTCAAAATGTATATAAAAAACTTCAGGGAATTACTGTCAATTTACACTTGTAAATTAAGTCATTTCTTCTTGCCAGCAATGTTAACTTTTGGGTAAGAATGGCTTTAAAAACACATATAGAAATGAAGAATGCCTGCTTAAATTAGGGGCGGATTTTAAGGATATACCTAAACCAGGAAATTGCGGTGCCGTAGACACTTTTGGGACGCCGAGCAGATGTGGATTTTGAGGCAAGCCTAGGGTACACTTTCTGGCAAGAGGGGCTCGATGCAGCTTGTAATTAAAAAAGGACCAGCTTGTCACTGGACACTTCCGATGGCCCCTTTCAATGGCAGACACCAACTGAGTGTTATTTTGTATGGAGTTCACGCCACAACGCTCACCTCCATTGGCGGGAGCCACTGCACAATGGCCGGCGGGAGCGTTACCATGGTTACCAGATTCCTCAGCATGCAGCACCTTGCGCACGTATTCCCCTACCCTCTGCCACATAATAATGAGCAAGTAACACCCCACCATCTGAAGTCTTCTTAAGATTCTTCCCCTCCTTGAAAATGATGAATAGGCCTATCGGCATATTCCTTTAAAGCGTTCTCCGCTTCGCCCCTCTGAAAAGTATTGGCTTTGACAGCTGTCTCAGTTTTTTCACAAAACAACTCGTTCGGGAAAAAATACAGCACTGACAAATATACAGAATAAAAAATTGGTTGCAGATGGTTGAGGACATCTGCTCAATAACTGCTAAAAATAGCGTGCAGATATTCATAATGAAACATAGTCAGCGCTGTAAACGACGGATCGTGAACGATTGTCGAGTGATTCGAGTTCAAGGCTTTTGAGGCTGTTTCGCGGCCCGCATAAGGCAGTTCGCGGTCAGTCCAAAGAAAGGGTAGGACGGGGATTTTCGCAACTTGACAACTGTGCTTGCAAGAGAAAGCCCAGCCAGAAATGAACTTAACACGATGAGCCGTTTGTGACGGCAATTTTTTGTTTTGTTTTGTCATGTTTTTATTTGCCTTTTTCGTTAACGGCGTGACCTACGAGGAGTGCAGAAAAACAGTGCCGGTTGATGGGTGGGTGACAAAGACGGATCGGGGGAGGGATGGGGGGGGGAGCAGCGGGCGCATGCTCTTTCCCCCGAGGAACCCCAAATTGACAATGAGAAAAGGTGACTTTTGGAGTCTATTTCATTCCCCGTCCAACAACGAAGTCTGTAGTGCCCTCCTTAAGACGTTTCTAATCAAAATTTGGCAGCCAGCCGAACTCCAATCACTGACAAAATGGAAGTCAAGATGACATAGCTCTGTATGTGGGTCCGGCGCTTTCATATTTGGTCACACTGGATGACGATGTCATTGACATGAAGAAAAACTGCATCACAAAACAAGAAAACACTAAGAGCTGCGAATAAGTGCACTATTACTACACAACAAAAACACATCAATGAGTTCTCTCCCCTCTTTCGAGCGTGAGAACAAGAAACCCGCGTCAAGAACAGGCCGCCTTATCTCGACCCATGAGTGTGAAGCATGGTTCTCAGATTACCTGTCGAGAGAGGGCGCTATTAAGAAATACAGTTGGAGCAATGTGAACATAACAAAGGCCGTGTCCGAAATGGGCTTCCAGAGCTACGGCTATAGGTCTATTGTCTACGCATCTTCACGCATTTCCAAAGGAGCAAAGACCTAGACCTAGCTCTAGACTAGAGGTTCGGATGCAGCCAAAGTTACAGCCCCAAAATGTAACCTGCCCCCCCCGTCCGCTAAACTTTTCATATTTTCGAAGTTTTCTCTTTATCCCTCTCTCAGAAATGTTTTCAAGAAGTAAATTCTGGGTGCACAACTTACAAAAAATTGTGCACAATCATGAACTATGTCTTCCCTCGATGACATCACAGTAAAAGCGCCCTGGATTGTTGACGAAAGCACAGATAAATTTAAGTGCGTGTTTTTGCATGCGCTTTACTAAATGGGAGTGTAAGATAGTTTTCACACATTTAAGAAGAGTACAAAGTTGAAGAAAAACTGTGCCTAAGAAAACGCGCTGATGTGAAATCCCTCTATTGCGCACACCAACAAAAGCACAGGTTTTGCCGACCTAACTCGGAGAATTGGGCGTTTCGCAAGAATGGTATGTCAGTTTTTCGCAAAACTGTTGTCAAAATAACCAAAAGATGTTAAAAAAAAACAACAGAAAACCAGTGACTATATCGAAGAGTTGGCGTTCCAGCTGGGTCCTTTTCGGGTTCGAAAAATAGTTGCGAGCGTATTGCAAGCACTTGGAGTTTAATACTCCTGTAGGAAATATTCTCAGTGTTTTTAGTAACTTATTAATCTCGCCGTAGATGATCTAAAGGCAGTCAGAATGTTTATTTGCATGCCTCTAACAAAATGCTTTAAACTAGAATGCCTTATATTTGTCTTATTATGTTAACAAAACCCAACGAGCTCTCACACTGCAAAAACTGGGGTGTTATATTTAACACCTCCGGTGTTATCAGAGGACTGCACCAACACTTTTCACTGTTGTTAAAGTTTGGGTGCTATTTTGTGTCACTTTAGCACACTCCAGTGTTTTGTAACATTTATAAGTGTGCGAAGTAACACCAACAGTGTTAAAGTAACACCGTATAATGTCGTCATCTGATAACACCAAAAAGTGTCGATTTTAACACCACCATTTTTGTAGTGTAGTATCTGCTTACAGGCTGTTCATTACGTTACATTGGAGCTTTTACCTATAAGATATTAGGCAACATATGTAAAAAAAAAGTATGCTGAGTAATTACTTGTTTGCAAGTGATGCGAAATCGGTTGGTGCTGTCTTTCATACATCAAAAATGCCGCTTCTACTATCCCTTCTACTCAACCTGCATCCTACTTGGCTTACTCTGCAGCTACCCGCAGAAATGCATAGTTCCATAATTCCATTACCTTTTATTTTCCAAACTCGTAACTAAATTGAAAGTGAGATAAAATTTTGAGAGTTAGAATCTGAAAAACTCACTGCGTATGACATCAACTTAATTGAACTCTGTTACAGATGAATAGGTGTGTGTGCTCTGATGAATAATTTGTGACTAAGCTTAGCTTCATGTGGTGGGCCACATTAAAACAAGAAGTAATGACTGGCAGGGTGAACGGCATGCAATGCAACCATAAAATAGTCGGGGACAATTCCCTTTAACAGTCTACCGTATATATAAAATAGATTCAGGAAACATGATCAAGCGCTGCGCCCCTTATACGAATCCATCCATGTCCTTGTCCTGTGCATTTCCGCGCAGGGAAGATATATCCACTCGGATCAGGGATGATTTCGTGGCGAGCATACCATGCACCATTCAGTGCCGGCACAAATGGACAGCTGGCGTTGGTGAGGCGAGCAACAGTCTAAATTATTCCAACAGTTGCTAAATTATTCCAACAGCCATGTACAGACGTTAAATCATCCCACTCCCGTCCAGACTTCATTGATAAATCGATTGCAGAAGCTGTTAGCACACATGTACATCGTCACCATAAAACACAAGTGGAGATGTTAATAATATTAATGCCATCTGGAAGCTGGAGACGCTTACTCACAGGAAAACGGTTTGCTTATTGGCAAAATGGAAATGCGTGACCACAAAAGCGTAAACTCAACCATCAAAATAAAAAGCCAAAGTAAAAATAAAAACAAGAACACGCAACCAACACCACAAAGAAACGACAAAAACGTCCCAAAGTCAAGATACAGTCTCAAATCCAAATCTTCATTCTCCTGAGCATAATCCTAAAATCCCCCCCAAACAAAAAAAAGAAAAATGCAGTGTGTTATTTCTTCAGCGTGTTTTTCTGATTATGTCTCGCATAAAAAGGCAAAATACAGATATCACACATGAAGAAGCATTTACGAAAATTCACTCCAATATTTGATTGAAAAGACAGTAATGAAAGCTATGAACATAATCTTATAAATGAATACACCTGAACTCTAATGTTTGAAGCTGTTTTAAACCTTTTAGGGAGACTGGAAAACGCTCCAGTCACTCTCCTACTCAATATGTCACCATTTATAAAGCAGCTTCGGGGAAGCCAGTCAATACAATTGCTCAGTTAGGAAAATTTGAGTTTGATCAGGTGTTTAATAGATTAGGTGATCTGGAGTTTGTAAGGTGTGTTGAACAGAAAAGCCAGTTTTGAAGCAACCCTTACACCTGTATTATTTTATGTCTTGGATTTTTCTTTACTTACTACTTCGTTGCATTTTTTCGTCGTTTGGAGAACCACAGATTAACAAAGATAAAGATGGAGATTGGCAAAAAGCAAGGGCGTTAAAAGACAAACTAAACTGAATAAAACCAAAACAAAAGTAGCTATTTGCTAAAAGCTTTTCGCTTTGATCACATCAATGAACTGCCAGTGTATACCCTTTGCAAAATCCCTAAATGGAGAGCGTTGTAGAAATAATGCACCGCAGACCAAAACCTTCATTTGCCTTAAGGGCGCCATGTTTACATTATTGTAAAACGCTTGTACCTTTTTCGCAATTCGGTTGGTTGAGAAGGGTCCCCCTCCCCCGATAAAAAAATGGCGATACCACGTCTCACATGAATCGTTTGTTCGTAAGTGCACAGGTTGCTTGCATGCTGGTTGGCCTTCACGTGAAACGTGGGCAAATGTGCCCTTTATAATAGAACAAATTGTGTCCACTTACCATTCAGGCTGATGTAATTGTACTTTGACATTTTCACTCTCCAGCTTAACATAATTTTTTCAGATGCTATTATTTAATTAAAAGAAATGATTATACGCGGATTCAAAGTTCACATCTGTTTCGAAATGCCCGGAGCCCGAACCTTGGATAAACAAGCGCGCACGTATACGGCCCAGATTGACTTCAAACAGTAAATTCACGAACACGGTGTGCATCAACATTGAGACTGTTTTCTTAATCAAGATAGTACCGACAGTTATTTTTTCATAGACAATAGATTAATTAGTTCTTCCTGAACAACCGTGAAAGGCCAGTTTGATGGTTCTACTTATCGCCACAAGACTCAGCTACAACTAATATAGGAGCCTCCGTCTATGGAATACAGAATCTTATAGCGTAGCGACAAAAACTAAATAAAGAATTAAAAAAACAAAGCACTTTGAATTGTAAAAATATTTTGATTGTTTCAAGTTTTGCAGTCATTTTACACTTTTGTGCGACTGACATCACTTGTTTTTGGCTGAATAAAAGCACACAGCTGGTATGTTTTCAGAATGGTACTCATAACCTACAAACATTTTCCACCCTCGATCTCGAAATCGTTCAATTTTTTAATTATGCGTATTATATGCTATTGGTACATATGGAATCAGAAATCAGCACAAAACCTGCTTAATTGGGTTCAGGAAACTGTCTATTTATGACTGAATTCCGGGTCAACACCCTTACAAATTTGCAAACAGTGCCAAGTTTTAAAGTGATTTTGAAATTTACGTGAAATCGTTTTAGAAGAGCTTATAAAGTACATAATGTACTCAATATATTATAAGCACGCATCACTTATTTTCGTTGGGATGCTGGTCGAGAAGAACGAAATTTATTTTTTATACATAAGCAGCCCGATGTTTTAACATAATAAATGCCGCAAGTGTAAGGGGTCAGCAAAAACAATGAAAGAACATTACACCGTCGACAGTCAAATTACGTAGGCAGAAAAGAGAGCCGTATAGTTTATTGCATACGTTCATGACCTGGACTGGTTATATTTGTTTTTTACCATCGCTTTCAATTATTATTGTTATTGTTTAAATTGGGCTCGAAATGCAAACGCCAACAAATTCATACAACCCAAAGTAGAGCATATTCTCTAACATTAGTATATCCATGAATCAGCAAAACAGGAAGAAATTCAATTGCACAAATAACTTTGATCAATTTCGAGACGTTTGAAAATTAGTTTTGGACACGGGAACGCAGTGTCGGAAACGGTATACCACCATAAGTACACTAGGCAAGCTTCAGCAACAAATGCGGTATTTTTCCAATGCTGAAAACTGCTTTGTCAGCCACAATATCGGAATACATTCCTGATTTTCGAGCCACGTAACAGATTCGTCAAAATGTGTTGAATGGTTCCACGCATTTCGGAAAAAAATTCTAGCTATAGGCCTAAATCTGCCATTACAATTTACCGTTTCATTTTGAAACCGAAAATAATGACAAATTTGACTCAGGACATGACTTTGACATGGCATATGGCGGCCGCACAGAGTAATTCTTGGGTCGACGTTTTAGTATTAAAAAATGAGAATTTGTTCATGCTTTCGCCGCGAACCCTAGATGAGAGAATCTACGACTGGAACAACCGCAGCAATAGCTATATTTTTTATCTTAAAACAACTGCATAATATTATATTTCGCAAAGTGGTTAGCACGCATTGCACTGCTGTACGTTGTAAATATAAATATTTAACCCTTAATGAGCCAGACCAGAATTTCCCCTTCAACTGCTGCACTGCTGTACGTTGTAAATATAAATATTTAACCCTTAATAAGCCAGGCCAGAATTCCCCCTTCAACTGCTGCACTGCTGTACGTTGTAAATATAAATATTTAACCCTTAATGAGCCATGCCAGAATTCCCGCTTCAACTTTCTCTCCAATACCATTGCAATGTATGTGTCTCTTGCGCCAAGCCTTTTTTGTGGTCATTTTAAACATCAATTGTGTAACAATCAGACATACCATTCTCGGGAAAATCCTATTTAATCAAGAAGAGTAAGGCAAAAATGAATACTTTTTCCGATTTAGCGTGTTTAATGTACGTAAACTGGCACACGTGAAGCAACGGCCAAATTGCTACAACGACAAAATCATTATCTTGAATTGCAATGAAACATAGATATAAGTAGTGGAAAATTATCTGGATTCAAAAAGAATGGACACGGTGGTACCGGTACAGCCAAGTTCTTAAATTAAGGATTCCGCCCCGGAAGTGGGATGTAACAGCATCATTTACTTTTGAAACTCAGTGAATTAAAACAAAAATAAGATTTCGTGTAGTTTGCACAAAGGATACAGAAGAATCAGATTTGGTTCACAGCTACGGAGGCCGGCAAGAGTCACATTTGTAAAGGTTGGTAACAATGGGTTCCATACTTCTGTCCTCCATGGTCATTTCCAGCACTTCCTGCGTGTCTTCGCCCCAGTTCTGAAGCCGCGCACCCCAGTAGTGGTTCATTCGCAGATCAGTTTCAGGCAAAATCTTTCTGGTCCCGTACTTCAGTGAATTGTGGTGTATATCAGGCCATCTCACGGCGGCTGGCCTGTACACAGGCTTGACCAAGTGATTTGCGGGCTCTTTGGTCCGCCTCCAAATCCTGTCAATTAGGATCGGGTGTTTGGCGACGTCAAGCGGTTTGCCAAGGTAGAGGAAGTTCTGCATGCTGAGCTCGGAGATGCTGGCCGCTGTGGGCGAAGAGGTGTCGAACTCCCGCAAGTACCGGGCGAGAAACCCGGGCTCGCGGTCGGCCGGCAGGAACGGGTACTCATCCATGTCGACCCCGAGCTGCCAAGAGCTGAGGTTCCCCCAGCGCTCGAGGCAATCAAGGTAGGCGCCGGCCTGGGTCCAGCCTAGAGAGAACGGTGTGGCTCGGTGGTGCCAGTCCGTGTACGTCAGGAAGCCGCTGGCGATGAAATCCTTCAGGCCTGCTTTCTGTGACTCATTCTGGTATACGTAAGCGTCGTACAGATACACATGGTCTCCACCGGCGTAGCTGATGTACCGCAGCCACTGGATGAGCTCGCGGGTGCTGAGCTTCGCTTTATCCTTCCAGTCGTAAATTCGGACAGATAGCACGGCCGTGAGAAAGTACGGCTTGGAGTTTTTTTTGCCGCTGTCGTCGGTCGGCACCTCGGCGTGCGTCGTTCGCTTAATAATACCGCGAAAGGGGAACCCGTGGCACCAATGCGGGCAAGGAGCAGCAATGCTGTTAGACGGCCTTTGCCTGTCTTGTCCCAAAACGGGCTCGTCCCGGTTCACAGCTCGGTCATCGCTCTTGTCTGGGTCCGCATAGACCCTGGTATCTGCGAGCCTTACTGCAAGCCAGAAATTCACCAGAGCTACAGACAGGAGAAGAGGAAGAAGGCACCTTTTCGGGGTCTTCTTCAAGCTGAGGAAACGAATGACCATATCTGTTTTTCAAGCAGTGTCCGAAGCTTTTGGTGACCTGATGGCTCTGTGCAAGACCATAAGATTCTTTTCAAAAAATCGACAGGCTTTTCTTCTTCAACGTAGAGTTTTCCTTTATGGTTGACAAATGGTGTAAGGCGCTATCAAGCAGAGTCATTACAAGTCGGAAATTGATGATTTACTCATGGTTTCAACTGCCGACATTAAGGCTATTCGAAGGCTTAAACATTCCAGTGATACTGACAGAATAGCTGAATGCCTGTGTAAGAAAATACGCAGCTACTGCATGCTATTTTGGTTTGAACCCAGCAGAGTGTTCCAGTTCCTATAATGCTGGCAGTTCGCAGCAGTCCACAAGAAACGTCAAGTGCAAAGTGCAATGGAGTATTTATTTTTTTGGTATTAAACGATCTGTTTATGGTGCGACATGTACATGTAAGTTCACCCACTGTAAAAGTAAACAAACTAGTTAACTGTGGTGTTCAACTGCAGTTAAGTTGCACGTTGCAATCACAGACAATAGTGTATACTGCATCCTTCATCGCGCCGTGTACGCTGGTGAAGTGTCTCTTTGTAGATGTTGTACGTCCGCAAGCAGCAACCGCAATGAAGGCATTATGCTATAGCGCCACGCCAGTTACACTTTAACCCGATGTTCCGTGCTTTCAGTAACCAACAGCGACTTCGCCTTCGACAGCAGAGACGAATTTGCGGCGGGAATGGGCGATTGTTTGAATCATCGCAAAATTAATTTTGACGCCTTTCGTGTGAAGTAGGAGAATGCTGTGGATGCAGTAAGACAGTCAGTCACCTGTCCGCAACTTAGCAGGAAAAATATGTTGCCTGGGTCAGCTGAATCGTTATCTAGGATTTCACAGACGGCGAAGTTTAAAGCGCACACCCGTGCGGCTCGTTCTTACACATATGCATGATATTTTTAAACAAGGGACAAAATGCAACACATCGCGGCGGAGCGAAACGGACCGTTTTCCGTTTCCGTCCGCCTGACAGTGGGAACGATAGATCCGTTATTTACATACACTGACGGCCATAAAATTTGCAAAACGCTCACCATTGGCTGGCAACAACATTTGCCTCAACACACACTTTCTGTTTCACGTGAGGCATTTTCACTTAATGTTTAACAGAGGCATTTGCTATTTAGAGATTTGCAACTGTTGTGCCAGACTTTTTAAACATTGCGCAAAACATTATTTAGTTTTGTTCTCATCAGCCATGCATGGTCTTGGAAACAAGGTTAATTGTTAAATTGAAAAGGTTAATTATCAAAGTCTGCGCTTGACATGTAAAGTAGAAACATGTAAAGTAGAAATGTTGAGGACGATTGCTTTTCGTAAGAGACAATTTTGTGCAACTCCACAGTCTTAATATATAATTATATTAACCTAATTTATCTTTTTTTTGGTGACGAGGTGTTTTGCAAGTTAATTTTATTAACGTTTAAAAATGAGCCCTTTGGTATTTCAACAGCGCATGGCTAAACCCAGGCGCGTCTGAAGTTATTTGGGAAGAGGAGCACGCACGCATGACAGTCTGTCTATCGGGGTGGATATATGCACTTTATTATGACCTTACCTTTTCGTAATACAGCGAACTGGCTCATAATAGAGGGATCCCAATACGACGCTTTTAGCGTCGATCTGCGTACTTCCGCGTTTGAAAACGAGGCTGTATGTGTCAACTTCAATTCTTAATACTATCAGACGATTGAAAGTAAGGAGTCAAGACACAAAACACATAAAGGTATGTTAAAGTCAGACTGTTCAGGCTGCAATTTTTTGTGAAAGAGTCTTTCAGGATGACTCGACACGAAAAATCAAAAGAAAAAATAACGGCAATTTACCGCGAACTAACGTACCTGCGATGGTCGTGTATCTGCATGTGCAGTGGGCGTGGTTTAAAGTGGAGTGGCGTCACACTTCGAAACAGATACTGCATGTACTGTGTCGACTCCGCTGGCGCGCGATCAAGTCCAACCATGGAGGAATGTACAGCACAGGGAGTGTCGGTTTCGATGCAGATATGCGCAGACGTAGACAGCGTTAATGTGAAATGAGAGGGCGCTGTTCTTGCGACGTCATCCACCAAGAAAATGATGCACTAAGCCCATGTAATCGGTTTACGGTTTTTTCTCGGCTCAAGATTTGGAAAACAATGTGCACTCATTGAAAAGATTTATGACTAGGTTCATACACGTGTACTTACGTAATAATGAAGAGAATTACAAAATAATAATAAACAGAAGGCTTTGTGTTCACAAATCAATGCAACACTCCGGTTGTCTCCCTGGAATTACAATTTGCAAAAGTTATAAAACTTAAAAGGCATTAAGATACCCTTTTTTTCATCTGGAAACTTGAATATAGGTTTAATCGAAACTCAAGGATGCATTGTCTTCGGTGTCAAAGGGAGGTTCGCATTGCATAGACCTCGTAAAGGTAATTTGTCAGTTTCTTTTGTTGTTTGATTATATTTTTTAAAATTATAGATCGAGAACTTCTAAAATTATAGATCAGGGTTTGTAAACTAAGAAGGAATGGTGGAAGTTGTGAACAGAGTTGCAAGATTTCTATTAAAACTCACCAGTGCGTCAAGACCGATGGCTGAAAGTCACACTTCGCCGTCTTTGGACTGGCATTTATGTACTGAATAAAAGTCTCCGTCCGTGTCACCCACCAGCTAGGAAAGTCAAAATCTTGAATAGTTACAGTGGGCTTACGGTTGTCAGGACTCTGACAGGCCGTTTGTTAGAGACTTTACTTATTTATAAAAGATTATTGACGCCAGGGGCATTTAGATAAAACTATGTCTTCATTTCACGATTTATCTGGGTATGATCGCTCGCGATATTTTCTTGGGGGTGGAGCAAACCGACAATAAATTTAACCGACCTTTGTGACATTAGCACGTACATCATGGAATCGAATGGCGGAATATTAACAAGAGAAATACCTTCTTGTTCAGAAAAAGAAGCCATTCTGAGAAACGAAGACGAATGAAACATTTAAACCCCTCTCATGTGTGCCCCCCCCATCATTTGGAAACGACAGACCATCGTACGCAGTGAGCAGCCTAGAATATCATATGCACGCACTGTACCACGTACATGTACTGTACACTGTATATCAGTATCTCCAGCTTTTTTTTCCAGTTCCCCTGAACAAAGAGTACTGAGATCGCCTGGACAAGGCTGTGATGGGTAACACGGAAAAAACGGGTTTTCCTTCAGTGTTTTTGTTTTACCAGTACGGGATGCTAGCAGAGTTTACCTCCGCCAGCAGAGATCGAGAGGGTTTATCTTTCTTCACTGAGTACCAACTACACGTTGAAATAAGTGTGCAGATTTTAAATACATAAACATGTATTTCGGTGACGCGTTACCTGCGTTACAACGGCTGTGATTGGTTGGATGCAGTACAAGTGACCAATCAAAGCAAACGTCTGGGAAATTCAATGTTATTGTACGGATCGGATCCATGCGCAGTGTGCATGCGTGAATGAGATGTGAAAAAGAAGTTGCTGCTGCAGTGCTGCTGTAGAAATTGTACATTTTTTTTTATTTTTAATTGGATTGAAAAACATTTCATCAAAGTACATCATGCCAACTTCGGGTGAAGCTCGAATTCGTCCAACATCAACTTACAATCTCAGGTTTGTATAATTTAGCTACACTGCCACTTTTTGAAGGGTGATTATGCAGCCATTGCATGCAGGTTCCTTGATCAGTGATGATCATGTTCATGTCCTACTCCTGAGCCTAGCTGTATTACTATCATGACATCATGACTATAGCCGAAGGCCCTAACGTTACTTTTTGGATCAGATGATGGGTGTCAGAGTCAAACGCTACACATGTAGTATAACCGTGTCCAGTATCCGGACGTGCAGACAGTGCAGACTGCATACAATTAAGACACCTCTGTAATGACATGTCCGAATGTTCAAGACATGAAAGAGGTGATTCTTAGACAGAGTTAAGCACTACCCCCAGACATGCCAGCATTGCCCAAAAAGGGGTCCGATGTCAGAGTGGCAGATGATGAGCCTCACCAAATCATGCACAGACATTACAGATCTGGCATTTCACACACACGTACACAAACAGGAACAGTCCATGGTCCCTGGTGCCTCGAAAACTTGCTTTCGTGGAAAGGTTTTTGTCCAGAAATATCCGGTAATTATCCAGCCAGCCTACGTACATTGTAGACCTACATGTAGGTCTATGATACTTAACCTAACAATTTTGGTCAGTCGAATGCTGGTATAACAAGCTTTTTTGGTGGTAAGTCATGTCAGTAGTAGTTTAGCCGGTTCTACAAACATTTGCCGGTTCGGTAAACCACACAGTGGTTACCCCCAGAACTGTGGGGTGGGACATCTGTCTGGGTTGAGTCAAGTCCCACAGTTCTGGGTATGCAAGGTACATGTACACTGTAGGTCTTGTTTCTCCAACACAGGATGTGCGTCACACACACACTGAAAGCAGGTATTGCAACATACATGTATCTAAAACTCGTTTGCGGAACTGGTAGAAAATCTTGCAGTCACTTTTGTGTCCAAAACATACATTTGAAACTACACAGAGCTCATATTTTCACGGTGAGATAACTGGCAATTTCCGATAGCAGAAGGAGTATTGGCTTGAAAAAAGTCACCGCGATGATCGTTTAAGGAGATCTTCCCTCTTATGGCTCTACTGGTAAATCTTCACATTAGCTAGGTTAATAAAACAGTCTCCAGTTTCTGGTCAGGGGCTGGCTCCAAAAGTGGTGCAGCAACACAACTATTTTTTTTTTTGGTTCTCACTTTTTTTTCTATACGTATTACGCGGGATGTCCATCCTGACTGCATACGTACATGTACATACCGCCACTACCAACACTGAAATACATGTAGAGTGGCCCCCTCACATTTGCAGCTTGTATACACATGATATAAGACCACCTCGTCTGGTTCCCAGATATGTATACAGGAATAACTTCATCTGTAAAAGAATGCCTGACTAAATGCATAGGGACTCCTTTACTATACATATTACTCAACCGTACCCCATCTAAAACATGTTAAAATCATGCACTAGCAGGATTCCAGTCAATTAAGCAAGTTTTGCAACTTTTGGCCATAAAAAATAATTTTTTTTTTGCTGACACACAGGTCTATATACATGTACTTAGGTGACACGCATGCCGACCAGAAACTGGAGACTTTTTTGTTGCCTTATTCATTTTTTGTACATAAGAGACTTATATTTAAACTGTATCGTAGAAATTATTTGGGGGATGTTGTGATTTAGGGATTGTTAAAAACAAGATTCCATACAGTTGGTCAGCTCATCAGCCTAACGCATGTCCAATGTGATGCACACAAAGAACAAGAGAGGGTTGGTTAAAATTCTGGGTTTTTTTTTTTTTGTTTTTTTTTCAAAAAGTAGTCGTTACAGTCTTATGGTCTAAAAGCAGCTAAGAAAATTTCAATAGGTACATATATGTATATAACTTTACTTTAGTCCAATTAATTCAGTACATGTATGTAATTAGGACACTACAGTTGATTGTCCAGTTTCGCAATTTAGCCAGTTCTGCAATTTGGAAAATCAGGCTTCATTTTCAGATAAACACAATTGCTGGGGACTCGATTCATACCTCTCTGAAATAGTTGACTTGAAAATCTTGCAAAAAACAGTTTTGTTTTCAGAACCACCGATGTAAATTAAGAAGGTAGGGGACGATCGTTTTTCACCGATCGCAGTTCACAACAGCAGCACGTGTGCGTTCAGCAGGATGTTGCATTTGTCATTCTTTTAAAAGGAGGCTTGGATCCAAAAAACCCACATGCTGTAATAGTTCTTGGCAAACCAAACTGAGAAATTGAAAATGAAATTTTAGGATGCATTTTGCTCAGATTTCAGTGTGTCTAAAGTTTCTGTTTAAATGGGTCTGCCCTAGGTCTCGTCCACTTCCAAGGGCAAAAAAAGCGACAGCTGGTGTCCGGACAACTTCACGCAGCTTGTCCAAAAACAAGGAAAATGTCAAGCAGCCAGGTGGCAAAGACAAGCAAAGGTAATGTTCAAAGTCGAATTTATCATTAATTGTGTTACCATGATGGCCGTATTTGCACTGAGCAATCAGTGGTACACTTTGGTTACAAAGACACCATTATGAACGACTGGGCATTGTGGAATGCATGTAACTTGTTGCAAACTTCAGGATTGCCAAACTTAAAGCATCCATTCTTAGCTGACACAAAGCTTGATGATTGATTTGTTAACCTCACCACATGCTAACATCATTGTTGTATGTAAAATAGTGTTCATATCATGGACAACATGTACGTATGTATTCCTGTGATTATGGGTTTGCACAGCAATTGTAAATATGCCACACCGTGCATTTACATGTACATGTACAATGTACATAATGTACAAATCGTCACTTCGACAGTCGCATTCCAGTACCGGTTAAAACAACGCCCGCGGCCAAGGCGACCACCCCGGCAGACAGCAAGGCCAGCCCTGCCTGCAGATCCAAGAGAAGGGTGAGGCCGGTGCCAGACTTCGCCAAGCTGCACAAGTCCTGGCAGTCGTCCTTCAACAAGGTTAGACTGGTGAACAGACTCAAGGCTGGTTCATGCTTGTTGCAAAAGGAAACAAGAATGTAACATCAAATATATTCAATGTATATTATACAAATGTTTGACATATTACATAAAATCATATTCACTTAAGGTAGCTTTTTCATTTGCCTTAAGAATAGGCTATTACTTTTGAAATCTGAACATGTATCTATATTCAGCGACACTTTCAACCCTCTTCCCCTGAACCCCCCCACACAAAATATATGTGGAGGTTCATGGTATATTCTTTTAAAGTGTTTCTTTTCGTGCGATTGTTTTGTTTTCAGCTTTGTTTTATGTCTGTTTTGCTTTTCTTCATTTTGTGTTCTGTCTTCATTTGGAGTGTTTCTGCTTAATTGTTTTAGTTTTTTCTTACATGTACATGTAAATGTACTGTGAACATATTGCAATTCTCTATATTTTGTCTTTGTATTTCCTGTCTAGGGAAAAGCTTGCAGCAAGAAGCAGTGTACACAGGTACATGTAAAAGCCTTTGCCTTCTTCAACCTCCATCATCATTTCATTCAACTTCCATCATCCAAAGTGGTACTTTGCCATTGCAAACTGAAAAAGCACCAGAAAATTCAATTTTCAGTCTCAAAAGGTATATGTATTTGTTTCCAATCGAATTCAGTAACTCCCAATCAAAGATCTTAAGCTTCACAGAAAGAAGGGTTTTAAATAAGTGCTCGCTTAGTGGACAGAGCTCATGGAATCAGTCTTCTGTTTCCACTTTGAATCTGTTATTAAAGGTTCCAGGCAAGAAAGTTTTGTTCGACCCACTTTTATGCAACTTTATTCTCTTCTTCAGCTCATGAAAACAATGTGACATCCTTTCAGGGTTAAGTGTACCGGAAAGGGCCTCTGGACAACAGAAGCATTGTTGCACACACTGCCCATTTTAAATGATTTTTCTGTTCAGATTGTGAACCCAACGTTTACTCATAATTGAAAATATTGCTGAGAAAGGCTGAGCTCACAAGTACACTGTCATCTACTCAAGCAGCAGTGGAACACTGAAGCAGGGGAATTTTAGAACAAGAAATAAACATTCCATCAGCTTTCTTGTGTGTGCAAATCATGTATAAACATTGCAGTTTTCTCTGTGGAATGACACCACAGTTTTGCTCATGAATATCGAAATTGGATTAGCATACAAACTGAAAAGGTACATGTACCAAAATACATTCAAAAGTAGCGAAGTAAAAACTTGAGCACATAGGCACATTTTCGAGGATAGTTGTCAAACAAGAAATTGCATTGCATGAAACCCTTAATTCCTGTTGTTTGGTGCCACCCACTTTTATATTCCATTCACAGATCCGGGAGTTTGACCTGACAAAGCCAGGCACTGTTTTCCATGCCCGGTATCACGATGGCAAGCATGTGTCACCCACCATGGACGAATGGGACGAAGACATCTTCCAGTCGGACGACGAAGCCTTGCAGAGCATTCTCAATGCCGGCCTGCCTGCTTCTGAATCCCAGCAGCAAGGCAGGCTGACTGTGGCTGGCTATGGTAGGCGCTAGGTTTAGGGGAACTTTGTATTATGAAAATGCATGCAGCGTCTATGCAGCAGTAGAATCAGTAGGTGACACTAGGGGCCCATCTGTTTTATACAGATCTTGATCTCGATCAGTGATCCCAAAACTAGTTCACTCTATCAGTTAGGTGGGTTCAGGTGTCAGTGAACCAATGTGGGATCACTTATCATGATCTGGATCAGTGTGAAAAAAACAGGCCCTGGGCTGTTACTGATGTGAGCTCCCGTGCAAAGAGCACAGCACAGTCATGCACTGGTTTGGGTTTGCATGACACCAACTGGTGTGATTTTGTCTGAATGTGCTCAAACTGATTGCATCTTGACATGAAAAACTCATGAAGGCAAAGCAAAAGTCCATACATGCCAAGTACATATATATATATATAGTGTTGGATCTGTATTTTGCCACCCTTTCCTCTGTTGTAAAAACTGTTCTTCGTCAATTTCTGTATTTAGGTGGATCTGGATTTACCCAAGCCAAGCCAGGTCGGCAAACCCTGGGCGCCTTGCCGAGCACATTCCAGGGACGAGCTGACAATACCCAGAACATCAAAACCACAGGCAGCCGTCAGGTGGAAGGCCAGGCCAGCAAGCCAGCATTGCAGAATGACCCCCTGGAACAGGAACAACACAAAGGCAGGAACCCTTCATTGGCCGAGCAGCAGCAGGGTAAATGAGAAGAAACATGATGTGTTTATACAGTCCAGAGCTATACACGTACAGACATAATGAAAAGTTCCACACTTGGGTTGCAGTTGCTGTTCTTGGAAAGGTATTTAGAAAACTTCATGCTGAAAGGGTCGTAGGGTGGACAGATTCGCTCTCTCTTCAGATCCACTTTGTTAACTTTTCCTCCCACATCATGAGATTTTTTTCCATCCAGCTCAGCTATCACAGGTTTTTCTGCTGATGTCATGTGCATGTTTTGACGCCAGTTTTGTGGGAATCGGGTGCATTCTGGGTTGTTTGAGAGTGGGGGAAGTCAAAGATCTCGGCCATCCTGTGACCATTTTGAAGTGAACTTGCCAAATGAGGTGTCCAGTATGACTGCATCTGTGAGAAGGGCAAAGTTGTAGCACAATAGATTTTTTAATGAAAAAAAAACTTTTGGGCCTGCCCTGTGCTAGGAAAATTGTCATTTTGCGGGAACCTAGAACTGGTGTTTAGATTTTCTAATGAAAAAAAAAACTTTTGGGCCTGCCCTGTGCTAGGAAAATTGTCATTTTGCGGGAACCTAGAACTGGTGTCAAAATGACAGCAAGACATTGGCAGAAATAATCTGAAATGTTCAGGGCCATCAAATACACATGTATGTGTTGAGATGATAATGAGAAAAAATGCACATGGGGGCATTTTTTTTTTCATTATTTTTCCAGGGAATACAGACACAAAGTACAAAACTAAGAGACATACTAGACTTACACAACATTTGCTAACACCCCTAAAGGATAACCTAAAAGCGAACTCAATCACTGTCGAGAGAGTCTCCTAAAATCACATACAAAGATTTACACATACAAAACTCAAAATAATAAAAACCAGCTTGTCAGTATGACAAGGATACATA
The DNA here is from genome assembly GCF_001949145.1 of Acanthaster planci. The sequence goes on from NW_019091364.1 coordinate 3,401,195, forward strand.
TAATCAACTTTGCTGGTTTTGGCCACTTCAGCTCTTTATGGGGAAAAACTTTGTAGATATACACCGAGCTTTGATATGTTTGTATGCATCCCAAGTCAAAGCATTTCTTTTATAAAAATAGCCTTGTGATACGGAATTTGCCACCAACAAGTACACTTCCTTGAGGAGAATTTCCTGGACATACCTTGTCAATTGTTTAAGTCAAACTTTGCATTAAATGAAATGCTATTGCATTTTACCTCTTGGTCTTGTTTCCTCTAGGAATGGACATCAATTTTGAGCCGGATGCTGGGGCCCTCGCGAGTATCCTCAACAACACTGGGACCAACTTCCAACGCCAGGCACCAGCAGTGAGGCAGACAATTGGCACAGCCACAGGGGCAGGCAGAAACCACGAAAGCATGTATTGTGGCCGGCAGTCTCAGGTGAGGCCACAGGTTAAAAAAAGTCTGTGTGCTTTTTTTTTTAGCAGTCGCTATCTCAAGGAAATTCATGATTTTTAGTACATGTAGTTTATCCTACAAGATTGTCAATTATCTTCAGGGTGGTCAAAAAGTAATTCAGACAATCACTGATTTTTCCAGTTGTGATAGTTTCAGGGCCCAGGTGAAACCTTAGCCTCCGATCAGAAGCTCCACAAAACTAACGTTTTCCAAGCTTTATGAATTGTACAGGTATCTAAATTAATATTGAGGAAGCATACACTGTACATGTATTTTCCTTCCTATGCTGTTGCAGGGCGATGTGTAAATGTTAATTTAACGTCAGATTTGTACTGATGAGCCAGTTGTGCTTGTTACAAGGTCCGGTTGAAAATGTCATTTTCCAGTCAGATGCCCTGCAACATGTACGTGTATTCCGGCCTGACAGTGAACTCTGTGGGGTGTGTCCCATCCCATTCAAGTTGATGTACATGTACATGGATCATATTCCTGTTTCATGCTTGTTGCAGGGCCCCATGAGAACTTCAATCTACTACCAGAGGCCCCGCAACATGAACTTCAACCGGGTGTACACGGACTTTGCCAACCACATCTTGTCACGTTTGAGTCTGGCTGAAAACATGGTACCTTCAAGCAACAGCCAGCCGCTCGAACGGCTGACCAACACAAAAACAACAGGTCTGCACTGTAAAAATTTACGGACCTGTTTTTTCACATGGATCCGGATCATGATCAGTGATCACTCATTGGTTCACTGACACCAGAGCCCACCCAATGGATGAAGCGAACCAGTTTGGTGATCACTGATCGAGATCCAGATCTGTGTGAAACAAACAGGCCCTGAATGAAGCTTTTACCTTTAATTTCAAATTGATAAACTGGCCTTGTGCTTTCTTCTGTAATTCTTAGGGTTTGTGGCATTGGCTTGAGTCAGCTTTTTTTTTCAGAGATTTGTGAATTTTTTTCTTCTCCATTCAACCTGCGCCTTGTTTTGTCCTCTTTAGTTGTCGCTCGGTCCACCTGCAAGGCTGTCAATAAGTCACATGTGATGATGTCAGCACCAAGAAGGATGAGAACTCCCGCAACAGTATGTTGCTTCTGCTTTTTTTTAAATATAAAAGAACCAACTTCCCCCACTGTACATTTCCCCTTTGTGTAGTCGCTCTGCATTTAAGTATCATGCTGAGCTTTTAGAGATATTTCCAATGATGTCTTGAGGTCAGTTTGAAGCACCTTTGAAGAGAATCGAACATACATTGTACCATTCTCGCAAAATTTCCACTTTTTAATGCCACAAGATTTCTTTCAAAGATTAAGATCTGTCAGAATTTATCTGGATTTTGGAATAATTCATTATAAGGAGATGATTGTTGCTTTTGACACCCACTGCAGGCCAGCCGTATCCTGAACCCACGCCACCATGCTGCTCTGAGGGGGCAGGACACGTCTTGTTCCCCGGCCCTCGTGGCACCGCCCTCAGCACTGAAGAAGCCGAATGCCAACAAGGTTTGTCCAAGTATGCATTTTTGTGAAGCAGGGTTCACCCGAAATGTGAGGCGGCCCACCTCATTCAAGCTCTTCAGCTGTTTTGCCCCGTAGACCTTCATCATGATGCTGCCATGTTTGTCTTGTTCCCTGTAGACCCATTGGCACTAGTAATATAACTTCACTTGTTGATAAAAGGGACCAGTTTTTCCTTTCAGCCTCACTTTTGTCACATGACTTTGAATGGTAGAATAAAGCAAGATGGCTACACCATGATAGAGGTCTATGCTGCCATCTCACATTACATGCCAGTAACACTGTTACAGGTGGCAACATTTGCATTTGCTGTGGGCCAGCTCGCCCTCCTCAGCCCCCCTCAAGAATCCCTGCCTTGACATTCAAGGGCAATGTAGGAAAATTGAAGAAAAGAGATAAGAGTTGTGGAAAATTTCACACTCGGTTGCAGCTTTGTCATTTCCACTGAAACTGGACACAGTAAATGTATGCTGTAGCACAGCATAAAGCCAGAACTCTGAAGGCCAAAGTGCTGAATTTTCATCTGTACCCATGTATAAAGTCTCAAAGATTTACAATGTAATGCTGAAGTTTCTTTTTATAAAACAAATTATATAGGGAAACTGACCAGGTGCTTATAAGTGATTATAAAGATGAACTAAGAAATTAACTCGAACAGGATTGGAACCTGTGGCCTCCGGATTACTGTACCGGTGCGCTCCCAACTGAGCTATCCAGCCCTATGTTGGTGGCTCTTCCCATTTGTCAATATCATTTTGGGGGGTGCTAGCCAGAAGCCAGTAAACCTGAAACACCATGTAGCCAGGTATCACACCTCAATAACACAGTACAACCACAATCTTGTATACATGTACATATTTTCCAGCAACCAGAAACAATACTTTGCTGTACAAGAGAAGAAACCACACCCCATCATAATATTAAAAGTGTTCTCATTTTTTTATTCTGTACTGAATGTAAATAAGCTCAACGTGCACTTATTTCCCCTTTGATCCAACCGCATTTTGTTCATGTTGCAGTGAGTAGAACAACTATTACAGATATCTCGAATCAAAGTTTAATCATTCCAGAGTTAATATTGAAGTAAACTTAATTTGGAATTATTACGTGTACTTTCTTTAAATTTTTGGTTGTCACCAATCCAGGAGAGCAGAGCCCTGTCAGTGAAATGGGCAGATATACTCAGCCCCCCAGGTATAAGAACAGCTAGTGTACCTGGCAAGGTAGGTCCTGTTGAAAGTCAGTGTGCTTGCTTTTATATAATGTGAATATGTCTCATTGAAATTCAGTATGCTCACTTCTGTCATGTGAATTGGAGATACAAAGCTCATCTTGCTTGTACTTCTGTAGAAATTAAGGCTCATTGTATTCATAGCCTTGCATATCTGCTGATGTTGATTTACATTCAGGATGAAGTGGCAACTGCGCTTTTTGTGGATGAGGACACTCGGAGTCTGGACCTGTTCAGTGTGAACCAGCCAACCAATAACGAGGGGCAGCAACAGGGAGCCAACATCAAGGGCAAACAAGACCAGATTTTACAACTGCAGCAGCAGGTCGCTGTGCACTGCCAGGAGCTAAAGGTTGGCTGTCTTCCATGTCTCATATCCGTGGATGCTGGCTTGTAAAAAGGTTTAAGGCTTTGTCGTTAGTATTTAGTTGCAGCCAATGACAGCCAAGGCCAACAATTATAATAGCATCAAAGCATTTATAAGGTGCACAGTACATGTATCTCACAGATCTGTAATTCAAAGGCACTAATAAATGTCATCATTCCTGCTCATTGGTCTCACAACATCTGAAACTATTTCACCTCCCTGGGCAGTATACTAGCCTGATACAGCCATATTAGGCGCAAACGTCTGAACATAATTACCACATCTGCCTCACTGATACCCATTCACTTCTGAGTGGAAAGGGGCGCATGGGGGTAAAATGACGTGCCTACGATTACATCATGCTGCCACCAGCTGGATTCGACCCCCTCCCCCACCCTATGATCAGAAGCTACAAACACTAACCTCGAGGCCTAATGCACCCAAGGAGTTCCATTTATGAAATTTGAGGCCAACCTGATTAACAGAAGTAAATACACTGTAAGTCATTCCATATGGTTGGCGCACAATTTGTGATGGTGTCCTTTTTATATCGGTAACTTTTACCACCTGTTATGACCTTTTACTGTGGAAATTAACACACACCTCTGTATTTAGCCTTGCAAGATGTATAACAATGTCAATTTGGAATCCACATGCAGGGAAAAAGCTGTTCATTTTTACGGAACCCATGTAACAATTGACGCCGTCACAAATTGTGCCCCAACCTCATGGAATGACCGAAATACAGTCTAACTTTGTCAATATCACTGTTCATTCCAAATTCTGCATGTACATGTAACAAGCTTTTTACTCCCATTATTTTGTTTTTCATTGTTGTCATTGCTGATAAAACAAAGTATGAGGTTCATGTTATAACAAGGTAATTTGCAAATCCTGGAGGACCTCTTATTAATGAGGTTCGTCTGTATGCTGGTCATGTTAGTTGTCTAATATGCAGCCTTTTTGTTCAAAATGACCCGTTTGTTTGATTGCTCTCAAGCCTTTAGTAGCCTCATTTCCCTCCACACACAACAATGTCTGCCAAGAGCGTGTGGCAAGTGAGAACAATTCTGTGGCCTTTCTGTAGTGGAAATGAGTAAAACAAGCATGATTGAAACTTTTCTTGAAAGAGTTTGCTGTAGCTACATGTATGTGGTCAGAACCTTCATTTTATATATAAATATAATTAGATAAATTTGTTGCAAACTTTAGGCTGTAAATGATAGTCATCTGTGTAGGCTACAGTTGTTTCAAGTCTGGTTGATTCTGGCTGCTCAGCAGTTAAAGAGTTCTTATCCATGAACACACCATCTAAAATTTGTCTTTGTCTCTTGTTTTTTTACTGTGGAAGGAGATGGATGAGATTGAGCAACAGCTTTTGTCAGAGATTCAGAGGCTCCAGCAAGATGACTGCCTTCTTTCACCACCAACAGCAGACCCTGAAGAAAGGAAGGAGCAAGAGGCTCGGCATGATAGGGCAGTTGATTCACCGCCTCTCCCAGTGGTACCTTTACAATGTGACCAACAGTCTCTGCCAGGGAAGGCCCTACTCCAAAGTTCCTCTCAGCCACAGCAGAAACAATTCTTCCAAATGCCAGAGCAAGACTCTGCTCCAACTCTGGGCGTGAGCACAGCTCCTGGGAAAGCCACAGAGAGCCTACAGAAGCCATCAACAAACCACACAGACCAATTTGGAAAGAAACCATTTAATCACAGCCCGGGAAGTCCCTTCAAAAGAAGCCAACTTCCGAGAAATGTTACCTACATGTATGGGCTTTCGCAACCTTCAGCAACGCCAATGAAATTCCACTCTGAATCAAATTGTAAAATGTCCAATGAGAGTACCAGTTGTGATGCTTCTGAACTGTGGCATCAGAGTCTCCACAGGCCTCTTGAAACTTTGAACACTCCTGAGAAACCATTTGTTGAAATGGCTGAATGTGACTCTCCAAGCAAGCCAGAAAACAGGAGCAGAACTCCTGATCTCAGGATGCCTGAGATTAAGATGGAAACACCACAGGAAATGTTGAACAAGAATATGGCAGCAGAAAGAGTAGAATTCAACCATCATGGTTGTTCTGACGATGTTAACCCGCAGCGAACCAAAACAAGTCTCTCCCAAGCTGCCACCACAATGTCCTCTGGACATCTTGGCCAGAATGCAAGTGACGGTCTTCATACCTCGCGGAGACCTTTGGGCGCTGCTTCTCGACCTCAGCTGGCTACAGAAACTGATATTAGCACAGCCAGTCACTTCATTCCTAGTGGAACTGGAGAACCAATCAACAGTTTCTCACAAAAGTTGTCTATAGAGCACCCTTGCAGCAGACAAGAAAGCCTCCCAAACAGGATGTGGAATTCCCAGAAATTAATCGTGCCCTCTGGTTCTTCCCATGACCTCACAAATGGATATCCCCAACCAGATTCCTTTTGTCGCATAGCAACCAGTTCTTCCTTCCATTCAGTACCTACTAACAATCACGAGAGTCCAGTTCTCGCTGTCAACCAAGCCAGTATGGGTCTTCACGAGCATTCGTGTCAGCCAAATACTGACAGATCTGGTAATTCCAAGATGCCACAGGGATCTGTCTTCTCCAGCAGTACGACATCGCTGTTGTCCTCTGGGCAGCCACTCCTTCCAAATGCCAGGGAGTGGAATCCACAGCTCGCTGGTGAAAGAGTGTCTGCCCAGATGTCCTCCACCCCGGCCCACATCTGCACTCCCCAAGCTGTCAAACCCCATTCCATGATCAAGGAGCTGACCCTCAAACAGTTGCTGCCATCCGTGAGTGTCCTGGGCAACCAGCCCGCTCTGTACAGTCAAGATATCCCGCCCATTCACACTCCACTTGCAATGCGAAGCATGTCTGCCTTGAGTAGAAATCCGGACCTTGAGGTTTCTCCTGTGCAGTTTGTGTCTCCGATACCTATGCGACCTGGCCAAGTACCCCCGAGTGCTGAAGGAAAACCAACCTCGTTCAGTCCTGCCCAGCACCAAACAGCTTTGACAAGCGATCTGCCGTCTGTCAGCCTTACAGCCACAGTGTCAGAAACTGAGGCCAGGAATAGCAACCCCCTGCAGCAAGAATCAGGTCTTGACTATTATCCTGCTTCTGCAACCAGAGCAACAAGAGAAACATCCAACTTTGAGGCAGTTGCAGCTGATGACAACCTGTCACAGCAGTATTCAAGCAGAACTGGTAATCCCACTTCTGCGCCCACTTCAACCCAAACAAAAGCCACGTCCATGCCTCTAAAAGAGATAAACTTGCATAATACACTGCATGTTATTGATCAAGTTCTTGAAGCCACTACTGTGGGTGATGCAGGTAATGAGAAACCTAAGCCATACTCACATGGAGAGCCGCAGAGGCCTTGGAGCCATTTAAAGTTCAAAGGTCAAGGGTCATTGTCTCTCGGAGCAGAGCTTATGACAAACAGGGGAGCAGCTGCTTTTTTAAAGAGCAAAATGAAGCCTCTTTTGTCCGGTGAGTAATTTTTAGTTGGATTTGTGAAGTTGAGTGAACCTGTGCATCTTCATTTTATGTAAATGATTTGTTCTATTTCCTTTGACCTGACGTGATACTGTTTCTTTGATACCTTGCGATGCTTTGATCCGAGAGTGTGAGGGTTAATGATGAAGTGTGACTTCAGTGTCTCATTCATTTGGAATTGATTTTTGTAATTCCAAGTATCTGTCTGTGTTCAACTTCTCCATTTGTAATTCCCCCTTTTTGTGATCCTCTCTGTGTGTTTGAATTTCCTGTCATTACAGCAACCACAAACCAGCTTTTCCACGAAGCACTCCTGGACGAGGAGTGTGCCCTCTACGCCTGTCGGCTGCCCAGCAAATTCAACCCCCGGAATGCCCCCGACCGTCTGTGCCTGGACCCTGTCGCCAAGATACTAATGGATGGGGATGACATGGTGAGAATGTTTGTGTGTTTCAGTGGTAAATTATAAGCAGACGAGCCAAGGTTGAACTGAATTTACAATGTGATCAATGATAATGTAAGTAGTTCTGTATGGTAGTCATCACAGTGTGGACCACCATTGGTGGAGGCCACACAAACGACCAGTGGTAGCTTTACCATGATAAAGTCAAGAAAAGTGAGCATGCTCCAGTGTCATTGTTACAACGCTGCTGCTGGATGTGCATGTAATCTGGATTCAAGATGACCCCCGTGGTCAGAGCGCACCCGTCACAAGTCCCTTCACAAGTATAGACACAAGCCCTTTCACAAAGCCAGTAAAAAGTTAAAGATTGAGTTATGACGAAGGAATAGTTTTTGTCAGAGATCACTTGAATAGTGTATGACTTGGTTGAAGACTGAATGAATTGTGATGGACTTTTGATGAACTTGCCGGGACCGGTGATGGATTCGACCTCAACACTTCAAACCCCTACCTCAGACTAAACCCCCAACAACGTGTGAAGAATGAAATTGAACTTAGAAGGTTCAGGAACATTACGGTCAGGCTAAAACCTTCAGGATCTGTACAACAGAAAGCAGAAATGGATTTTTGTAAGCTGGTCAGGGAACGAACACCGACATGTTTGTTTTTCAGGAGGTCTTGGGTTTTCTTAGATTCCGTAGAATTCAGCAAAATATTAACTCTTCTTTTACTCCGAAATGTTCTCTTCAAGTTATACCAAAGAATGAACAGAGCATGAAATAACTTTTATATATCATTTAAAAGTTTTATCTATTAAACTTCTTGGCATTGTCCCCTTCGATGATCCTAATGAATCCCATGTAACAACTTGCCATCCACTTTGCCAACTTCGAGGCAAATTGCTCGTTGGCATGAAAGATGACAACTACACTCTTAATAAGAGAGAACACAATTTCTCTGAATTTATTGAGCCTTCCACATACATGTCACCAGCATTTGACACAAATTAACTAAATTTTGCTACAATGGCCGAGAATATATTATGGCTTATATGTAACTAGTCCTGATTTCATCACTGTTTTCACAAAGAGCCACACATGTCAAAAGTAGCATTTTTTTCAATTTCGATTTCATTCATGTTGTTAGATGTAGGGACAAAAATCTGGATAACTGCATTTTGCTTTTTTTACAAAGAGACACAAGTCTTGCTGCAACTTGTACACGTACAAAATGCATTGACTGAAAAGGACAAAAAGTACATGTAGGTCAACTTAAGAATTTTGTTTTCATGAAGAGCCACACATATTTCTTTCAATGTAACAGTTGTATGCACTTGAAAAAGTACATTGCACAGAAAGGCCACAGTAGGAATACATGGATTTTCGATTCCATGAACGGACACACATCTTTACTACATGTAAATGTAATTGATTTTGGCTAATGAACCTTTGTGTTCAGTTTAAGTCCTTAGTTCAAGCAAAGTTTATCTGTCAAAGAATCAGTTGAGGTTTTTTTACTGCATAAATTTGTTCCATATTGCTATTTCGCAGTTTTGAACTACACGTACACTAGGAGAAGCTTCTCTGGCAATTTCTCGAAAGCCATTTTTTTCTTCAAAATCTACCTGTGTGGCTCTACATGAAAACAGTGACGATATTAGTCATGGGATGGTACCGTAGTGACAAATGGCCCAAAGTTTCGTGGTGTTGCAGTCAAGTCCTTCTGAACTGGTTGGAAGGGAACAAAGCTAAAGAACAATGGATATTCAGTGGTCAGTGCGCAAGGGTAAGATGACAAAATAATTTGAAGACTTCAGACACTCCCAGTTGTGTAAAAGTTAATTATGAAGAAAAGTGATCAAAACATAATTGGCTTGCACTGTCAAAGTACTTGTGGGTGTTGTCCCTTGAACTCGGTTTTTATTAAACAGTGATGGTCTGAAGTCACTTTACATGTATTTTGTAATCATTGCAATGCAGTTCTCGTGTTCGTCAGCTTTGCCCCCCTTAATCCAGTTCAAAATTTGGCTGAGAACTACATACATGTATGTGTACACTGAAGCTTTAACACAGGAAAAAATTCTGTGCTTTATTCCCTCCATAGAGAATTCGCATGGCTGCCATCTTGCAGGCCGTGCTTTTGTTCCACAGGGTATGCACGAAGAAGGCTTCCCCGTGGAACAAAAGAGCTGCCCTGCAAGATGGCTACCATGCAAAGTCTCTATCCATATACTGTGTTCCTTGGCATGTTTCTGGCACACTGGTACTGAAGCTTCATTGCTCTGTCTAAATTGCATGCCCAACCGAGTATCTATTCCACCTACAATGTTACATGTCATGTTTGTTGCCAAGTGGCTCCAGTCACTGTGCTATTTTTGACCTACAAACCACATTATTGTTTAGTTTTGTTTATGAAGACATGGTTCTTTTGGTCGAATTCTCAAATAAGGTTTGTCATTTGTGCAATACTTGTTCCATCTTATTGCTAGCACTTCCTTTGCAATACTGTACATGTACTCTGAGGCTTGAGTGTACAATAGTATACATGTACATGCATTTGCTATGATTGTAGGCTTTTATAGGCAGTGGGCCAAGTCATGTTCAACACACCTGTATGTACACTGTACACCTACCGTCATGGACTTACAAATACATCTAACGGGCATGCATACTAAACCAGAGGCATTCACTGAAGCATGAGATGTGTTTATGCAAGCCTTCTCCACATAATGAACAAATAAGCTTTTATGAACCACTGGTGAGTCAGAGTCAGTTAAAATAATGGAATATTCAACCTCCCTTTCTACAGTATCAAGCATTGGGTTCATGTACTAAAACTCATTAAATCACAAAAAAAATGTATGATTTTTACAAATTGTTCTAAGAAAAATTTGGAGGAGAGGTACATGTACTGGTACTTATTGGGTAGGGGTGTTCTGGTACTTTTAAGCTTACTCATTTCACCTAAAATGTGCCTTTAGAATGCAATTGTACATGCTAATAATTATTTCTGTTGAAATAGTCGATTGATTTTCACCTCATCGTAACCTATTTTGAAAAATAGATTCTCACAAATGTTAGACAACCAACATGTGAATAATCAGCAGAGCCCCCCCCTGCTCCTGCAAATTACCAGACTTTGGAACTTTCATAAAAATATCTGTCATGGAATTGTTGAACCTCCTCATGTTTGAAGTGGTGAATCACTTAACAGTTTAAACTTAACTGGTCAAAGATTTGACCTTTTAAGCTCTTCATTAAGGCCACATCGCTCTTTAAAGCTTCATCATCTATCACCTTATTGGTGTTTCTCTGAATGCTTTTCTTGTTTCTTGCCACAGCACTTTGTGCCCATTCACAGCAGAGGCCAGGTGTACTTTTCATCACCGATTGGCTCAGCGTTCAACACATACATCAGCTCTTCTAACTGAATGAACAGAAAGTGCGGTCAGTATGAAGGCCTTTTGTAACCAGAACTAAGCCCCTACCTCCACCTCCTCCCCACAGAAACAGTTGTTGGTCTTATTACAATGTATTACATGACATGTTTCATTACTCTGGTGGAGGACAGACAAAACAAGCACAGTTGAGCCTCGTTAATAAGAGGTCTTTCTTTTTGTAACAGGACCCTTGTACGTGTATTATCAGGAATGAAAACAATGAAAAACAAAGGATTGGGACCTGAAAATATCCTTGTTATAAACAGAATCTTGTATATTACTGCTGTTATTAACGAGGGTCAACTGTATCGTTCACTTGTTGAAATGATGAAAGAAATGGATGGCCCCTACATTTTCCAGGATCAAAACCACATTCAGCACAAGGAACACTTTGAATTTCATGTCTTCCACGTTACACAAAGGAATTGATAAACATTTTTTTTTGTACATCATGGTAAAATTTTGATTAATTATTGTACTGATGTAAATTTCATATCAATTTGCATGAATGCATAATATTCCTGTGGTGATGGCACTTAGACATCAAACAGGAATCGTCTACTTGATCGTTGAAACATTGCACTGTACATTTTACAGGGCGCCTTGACAAGTAAACCAGGATGACTAGTTGAATTGCTCAGTAAACTCTATTAAAATCTATAATTCAATTGATACATTGACTGCCTCATGTGGCATCGCAAGGCTCTTAAGAAGATCTCCAGATCACCGAGGGATGTTAGTTTTGCTATACACCATGAGGTAATGCAGTCAGTATTTGGCCTACAACACCTCTCCCACAGATTCTGCTTGAATTAAGCAGCAACTGAGTACATTTCATCAAAATACGCATTAAAGGCACGTCTACATGTACATTGTCCTTCTGTTGCTACGTGTATAGTTCTTTTGGCCGTGAAGAGCCAGATAACAGTAGCAACTGCCACATGACTGGCTCTCGGCTGGTCAAGATAATCTGTGGGTTAGGCAGTCAGACGCTCAGAACTTAATTAACACAATAACCATCTCTCTTCCCTATAGCAGGTGCCCAATTTTTCCTTGGCAGAGAGAGATGCATTGTGATAAAGTGACTTGCTCATGGTCACAATGTATAAACTGGTTGCCAAATTATAACCCAGGACCATATGGTCGGGAGCTACATGTACAAACCTTTGATAATCACTCGGAAATATGGGCCTCGTTTTGTGGAAAGATTAAATTTTTGGTCCCATTTTTTTTGTCCTCTGTGCATCAATGAAAATTATTGCTCATTTGGTTACTGAGCGATTCACCTCGAAATGGTGGTTTCCTGTATTTAGGACACTGAGTAGTCTAATAATTGAAATAAGGTTTAGTGCTATTACTTGTAAATCTTAAGCACGTAAACTATAAATAGTTAAGCTGTACATAATCTTAAGCATCTACACTCTTGTGCGTGTATATAATTAAAATATGCCACCACTGACAAAGCAACATACATGTAGTTTTTCTTTGCCTTTTCTGTTTTGTTTTCATTTTAGTGTTACTTTTTTGACTTTGTTTTGTTACTGGTATGTACAAGTATTTTCTTACCCAAAACTAATACAACACGTTTTATTATTCTATACCAACACATACGAAAAATGTCAAACGGCCAGTTGCCAATTATCCTCTGACTTAAGCTTGTGTGTAGTTAAAATGTTAGTTTGCTACGCCTCCTTCAAAGTACATTTTAATCATATCCGAAATTGGTCAGTTTTAAGAAACCATAAAATACACATAAACTGTACATGTATCCACGTTTACAAACACTCGAGTCTGCTGGGGATAATAAGTGTGCAGTCGAACCTCGTTAATAAGAGGCCTCTTGGACTTGGCAAATCACCTTGTTTTAACAGGAACCTTGTATTATCAGGAATGAAAACATTGAAAAAGAAAGGATTGGGACCTAACAATTTCTTTGTCTTAAGCAGAATCTTGTATTAACAGTGCGCTTATTAACGAGGTTGGACTGTGTAAAACTCCAGCACAGTCAGTATGGAGGCTGCGCAAAACAACCGTTAATTTCGAAACATTTTAATTTCAGTGCATAGAGTATGAACATTTACATGTATATATCTGCTCAGACAAAACGTCTCCTCTCATCCGACCAACAAGGGCGGAAAAGGCTGACAGGGAAAATTCCCAACATGGGTGCACGGCGCGCCCGCATCAAAACCCGTTCATTTCTACTGAAATCGGTCGAGCAGCTCAGCTCACCGCGACAGCTGCACGGCATTATTTTCCTGTCCTAGGTCGAAACGTACAACATGCCCCGCCCTTGGAAATAAAGCGCAGGTAATGAACTTTCCATTGGCAATACACAGTGTTTGGTTTGTAATGTTGACTTCCTCAATTCGGCATTTTTCTACACGACGTTTATTCTGGTAGGATGATAGGATCACCCAGTAGGATGCCGTGATGTTAACATTCACGTAAAAGGGAACATTCACAAGATAAATGAGAGCAGCTGGCCTTTTGCGAGTTCAATTTGAATAAAATCTGGTACACTGGCTATCTTATTGCACATTAACATAAATGGAATTCCCCAGACTAAAGACACTGTTGCTCTACCTCGTGATTTGGGGCAAGCTTTTGCATAGCGACCACCATCTCTGGATTGGACTGGTTCCTTTTTGCCCTCCCCACCCATTGAAAACAGTGTATTGATGCAATGTGTCTCTTGTGTAACTAAGCAAAAGCTTGCCCCGAATCATGAGGTATGGCAACAGGAGAATGTAAAGAACTCAGTGTACCAGATTTATTCAGATGTTACCAGCAAATGCTTATTAATTTACACCACAATAGGGGCCTACGACTGAGTTTATGAACACATTAAAGCTCATTACTCTTACCAAATACATAACAGTTAATCTATGGCTTACCATGTACATCACTGCTGGATGCAATGCACGGCTGTTGTACAATTAATTATAATCTATGCATAATTTATTATAACGAGAAAATGCGAACATTTTTTGTAATTGTGATTCAACACCGTCTATTTACAAAATCGGTTATTTTTGATCACATCAATTAATAAATCAATCAATCAGGCAGTCGATCAGTCTATCAAATCTATCCATCTCTAGGCTATCAATCGCCAAAGAAGCCAGGACACTCGCGATACTCCAGTGATACCGCTTCAGTGAGGCATATCGGGACCCGTAATGCCATTAATCGGCACACGATGGTCATTGAAGCCATCGGGGGCATCTTACCCTGTAGAGTACGAAAGTAATACACATACAAAGGCTTGCTCACCATAGTTAATGGAATCCATGCTTCCGCGTCCTCGCCCATTTGCATCAAACAATCTTCCCCTTTTTGTTAATTTTCCATAACCTTCCGCCCCGAATACCGTATTCGGGGTGCAACGTGCGCCTTAAGGGAAGACTGTGACTACGTGAGCGCGAACTTCCCATATATTGGGGCCACGTGCGTACTCGTAAATTACGCTCTATCATGTCTATATGCACGATATTTTACTCGCACTTTACTGGCAAATGTGTGCATATTTTGTGAATCTTTTATGTATTCATTGTTAATGTTTTAATAGTTGTAAAATATTGTATTCTGTTGGTGCGAGTAATGGGGTAATGTAGTCCTTTGTCTACGAACAGGCACGTTGTAAATAAACCAAAATAAGAAAATGTCTGTTTAGGCCTAGGTCAAGATGAAAATGTCCATGTCCTATAAGAAATACGGGCTCTGACCTAGACAGCTGTCAACCAAGCTTCTCTCTCATGGTCGCCCTCGAGAGTGCACTTTAGCATAACGTCAGTTTTGCAGTGTCATTCTGCTACGAGGGTCAAACATCGTCTTCACAGTCATTTTTGTTTGCGCACGCGGCCTTCCCAAGGTAAGCATGGTAAGAGATAACCTGGTTTCACCCTTTTACTTACAGAAACTCCAAAGTTACAAAACAAAGGGTGCCAGTGCTAGCTACTTTTTCCTAAAGAACTTCAGTAAAAGGTCCTCTGCTGTATAGAATGAGTAGATTAGTGTGTGATGTTTGTCTGCTTTAAATCTGACACTACATGTATATTTGTAATTGCATATGTCTTTTGGTTGTCGCCAGCATTTAAGTGGCCCCCATAACCTCACACGCTATTCTACGTTGTAGCCAGAACATTTGATTGCGGCCTGAAGTTGTCAGAACCGATATTCCTGCAGGTGATGGAACCAAGTCTACGTACTCTAAGTAACCTTCACTTGAGCTCTTGTACAATATTTTGTAAGCGCAAAAAAGAGATCTTTGTAGTCATACATGTGTAGTATACTTGAGCATATTGATATTTATATTGATAAGCTGATATTTCTTACCAGTAGTCGCGCCTCTCGGGGGCCCAAGCCCAGCCCCACCCCCACCCGTGGTTGCGTCAGCGTCACCGAGGATCTCATACTCCTCGTGCAATTACAATGAATAATTGAACAACATATAGTTTGAGAATTGACTCCCAGGTTTATTGTGATTATATCCCATGCTAATATCTGCCTGTTTACTGTCCACTCTACTGCTGTGCTCTTTTGTATAGATTTGCTATATAGGGCAGAGCCTGTTATTAAACAGGCCACATACAATAAGCTAGATCGTTATTTCAAAAAGTCAATGCCATCCCAGAACAAAGCGCACCGGCGCAAATTGATTCCGTGGGTCATAACGCGCCGTACCTCTGGTACGATTGGCTTGCGGCGTTTCTCCGTTCTTCAACTGAGCGTGAATTCAGCTTTCTCAGAAGCAAAGTTTCCTTTAAACTTTTCTTAATCAAGCGCCTCGCAGATCACAATTTACTCTTGTAGATTTGAAAACGTTCTTGTGTTCCACGTGTTTCAGTTTTTATATTTCTTTTTATATCTTCTTCAGATATCTTGGGGGAAGACCATGTGCGTGCGTATACATGTTCTCGAATAACCCACGAAGGCTTCGTTTTGTGCCTGAAGTAATAGCTGACTGTAGCTACGTCCAGCGTAAGCGTTTTCCCGCATACATATAATGTGCAATGTGCGAATCCGTAACTGTTACCCTGCACGTATATATAGTTAGTTTTCAGCTGTCGGTGGCTTGTTGGTGTCTGCCCTGAGCAGAAGCATCGACTGAAAAGAGCAGCGTTGGTAGGGAGTGTTCATTTTGGTGGTAGCGATGCGACTGCAGCGCTTGCGTTTCAAAGTCGTTTGTGAACCAGCGATGTGCAGTTACTGCGTAATGAGCTTCTGCTGCTGGGAAATTTGCGCTTTCTCTTGGTTCAGCTGGGGTCCATACAGTGCGAAGGACCGGCCTTTTACTAGAACTTGTATTCACTGATAAATAGTACTGTTCTACACCATCTGGGACTTCAACCCAGCTAGTTGGGAAAAATAGACTTTAAGGACTCCATACCTGCATTATTTTAATAATTGCGAGCGCGTGCTCAAAAGAACTAACGGAAGTCTGCTCCTGTATATAACAAAAATTCGATTGAATGAGTAACATAGTTTTCACTTTAGTGAATTACAGTCGAACCTTGTTGATGACAAGTCCTTCTGACTCCGCAGAGTGACTGGTTATCACAGGAATTTTGTATTATCAGGAAAGAAAAATGGAAAATTAAGAATTGGGACCTAACATATACTTGTTATCAGAGGAAGTTGAATTCACAGTGCTATCAACGAGGTTCGACTGCGCACAGTTCTACAGTGGCTCTGTAACTCCATCTTTCTCCTTGTTGGCATACTGAACAGCAATATTCCAAGACACAGCCTTCATGCCACTCATTGTGACATCGCGAGACGACACCGAGTAGCTGGTAGTCTGGCTACAAAAATCTGAGTCTGTGGTAACACTGTATTGGGACCCCGCAGCATGCATCACCACTTTGGAGAGGTGACTATATTGTATTATATTGAGAAGATTGGCGAGTAGACAGCTTTGTACGTCACAGGCTGTCGTAGTGCACAGACGGGGGAGGGCTGCAGGTTGTTGCAAAGGCTTCTCACATAGAACCCACTTCCTGCGATAACATTCCCATGCCCTCCACTGACCACCTTCATCAGCAGCTCCTGGTACGGCAATCACAGAGCAGAGTCGGTTCGGCCAAAGGCTATGGCTTTCGTGGCTTGGTGACCAGTTCCGAAACTGAGTATCGATACCGGCACCCCCATCCTCTGCACAGCGCCACTCATCAGAGTCGTTTCGCAAGCAGCCAATCCACATGCCAGTAGTTGGACTCGATTCTTTATATAAGTCCCAGATGAAATCATTCTTAGCCTTAGAGGAAGGTACGGCAAGATGTGCACAGCGTCTCTCACAAAACCTGACGGCGCTTGTGTAGTTTAGTTTGCCTATTTGATCGGGGTTCGCTCGGTAAAGGGACTGGCCCCACAATACCCATCCGCTGTCTGCTCCACTCACGGTCGGGCGTAAAACAAAGCATGCAGCTACGAAGGATACCAACATCATCGCTGCTCTACTTGTGCCTGTCTCCGACAATTGATGGAATTACATTCATTCAACACGTTCTTGTACTGGCATGTCTTTCAAGTTTTATTTACTTCTGACCTCTGGTTCAAAGCAGAAGTTCCCACTTCGAATGCCGTAAGAACTACAGGTAAACAAATACAGAAAATATGCATGTCAGAAAACACAACAACTGGTAAGCCCTAGTACATGTAATGTGAAGATACGTGTGACTGGTCCAAATTGCAAACCTGAAGATATTGTCAAACTCGGGGACAAATCCTTACTATTTCCGTCCAAACAGCATGTACATGTATTAATAATTTGTACTCACATGCATAATATTCAAGTAATGAAATGAATAGATGAGTTAAGTTGCGATACAATAAACGTCTGAAAGTTTATCACGCAGCTAACGTTGACACATTCAGTGTTTATAAAACTAGCTAGAAACGTAGTGTACAGTACACGTAACTGTAAGACAACAAGCACATGTAGGCCCTATATGCTATACATGAACCAAAGTAATACACGCTTACCACTGTGCCGTTTATCGAAGACAGACCCCAAAAATTCTTCTTTACTTCAGTATACAATGGATGGTCAAAAACTGCAGATCTAGAATGTACTTATTCGTTAATATAGATATCGCCTTCTGTATGCTGATGCTGGCAATCACATGGATGGCGGCCCGCTAAAATGTTATACATGTACATTGCATCGTGAACTTTACGGCCGTGGTAGGCTCTATGGCATGCCCAAAGTCACTAAAAATGGGATAAAGTATGGAGCGTCGACGGTTACACTACTCACTGGTAATAATGTCTCGTTCGGACTTTAGAATGGTTACAACTCCGTTACCGTAAATATGTACTTAATACATGTAGATGGTTTTCTATTTATCTTTTTGACAGAATAACCCTGGAATATAGCCTCATGTTGACTGCAAGGGTTATAAGCGACCGTTGTACTTCCATGAAACACTTTAAGAAAATTTTAATTGAAGACCGTCGACGTTGCGTTTTGACGTTCAAGGAATTGTGTTGACTGTCAGGTCACATCAACTTCCAGTAACAATTCCGTTGCGCATTTCTAAGTTTTACGAAAGGGTCTTTCGCTAGAGATATGAAGATATAATGTTGAAGAGACACAGTTTCAATATTATTTGCTGTTTCCAACAAAAAGCTAACCACTCTGTGTCCGATGGCCGGCGAAGCTTACGGTAATTTCGTAGGAAGACCAGGCCACAAACTGTCGACAAGCGGCTTCGTCAGATAGCACTGGAGAACTAGCTGCGCAGTTTCGGAATATGAAGTGCGGACCTTGAGAAAGCGCGACCAAGCACCAAGTACGAATTGTCAGTCGTGCGTCAGAGGCTGTATAATTTCGACGCGGAATGGTATGGGATTGGTCGGACATGTGACTCTAAATATAATTTTGTGTGTAAATATAGTTCATCGATTACAACGACAGGAGTGGAGCCGTTCCAGAATATTAATTGTGGTCGGAACGTAAGGCCGAGCAAGCACTGGGGCAAATATCAAGACGCACGTCAGGACGGATTACAACGACACTGGTGTGGCCGGGCCTGTGTTGGTAAAATAGGCCTACATCGATTACAGTTTAAGGATTGCCCCGTTGAAGCTTTATTCGGCGACGGAGAAGTATTACTCCTGCATCGTTATTTCAAGCGTTCGAGTTAATTGCATTCTAGAGGAATTGACATTCTGCATGAAATGAGTGATGGTCAGGCTCTCATTAATTACACTCAAGTTACTTCTTGCGCTTACTCGGGTCGGCTCAAGTAACTGACCTGTTGAGACAGTTAGTCAGTGGGGAAATATCCCATGCAAAGCGAAAACATGGCGGCATAGTCCAAGGTTGTAAAGGAAAGTTGTTGAAGGACACTGTTGTAGATAGTTCAGAAAAGTACTGAAATGCATTACGAAGTTCACTAAAAATGTCTTAGTTGTGTGTGAGAAAAGGCAGAAACGAGAGTTAACATATTTGTTGATTTTGGTTGTTCTGATTCATTTCCACATTTTAATCGATGTAGAGGTGACTTCCTCACTGGCGGGGGCTCTTGATTGACCCGGTTCCGTTCTTCAATGACGAATTGGCTTGCCCATCCACAGTGTCCACGCGTATTCGGTGACGAAAGCACGACTAAGTAGGAGGAAAGTAAACTAATCGATTGGAAATACAGGCGATTAATTTATACCAAATAGAAAGATAAATATAAAGAAAACCAAAAGCGTTTCCACGAGTTGGTAAAGGCATCCTCATCGTGCTAGTAGCTTCTGTGCGTGTCGTGTGTTCAAGTAGCCACGCTTGCCTTGCGTGAAGGCCCTGTACCACTTGCGTATGTCGCGTTGCACACACCGTCGCCCGCAGACCACGAACGCAACACGAAAACAGTCCATGGCGTCAACTGAGCTTTTGCCGAAACAAGTTTAAACCATTACTGCCTGCACACACGAAAAACAAGTAAATAAATTCTCTAGATGTCCTAATATTCAATTTCTACGGAACTTTGCTTTTTAAATTGAAGACCTCTGGATGCAACCATCAACGTGCTTGTGCAGAAGAATTTAGAAACCATGGAAAGATGTACTGCATGATCGGCTAATGTATCAGTCCTGTGAGCCAATTCTGTGTTTCGAATATGCATGTGTTCTAGGACAAACATGCCAACTTGATCGTCGTCTTTATGTGAGTCGGCGTATTGATATCCTGAAATTGCTAATGACACGCTTGGCTTTGTACGTGGATTGCATTGATCTCCCTGATTCAGATTTTTTTTATAAAGGAGGTCGAAGGTGGATTGCTTCAATTCTGAGCTGGCACACTGAGCATGAGGACTGTCCCCGAATGGGATCCAAAGCAACGGTTACGTCTGAAGTTATCGTTTGCCCGCGTATGCCCATTGGCAAAGACGGAGTGCCTATTCTACACGTAGAGTTCAGCTTCGGAGGCAACCTTAGTGTGTATGTAGGTTGTTCGGCTCTCACCTGTCTGTTGGTTATAATGTCGAAGTCTCTGCACCAGTGTCCACAGCTCACGCCTTACCGGTATTAGAATCTGTATTTATTGGTAAACACTACTGGAATACGACACTTCTATCTCGACAGTATGTTAAGAGGGAATAGAGTTTCCAGCTTGTGTTATTTTGAGGAAAGTCAGTGCTACTGAGCTAGTTATTGCTAAAATATTCTATTACAACAATTCTTCGTACTAACAAGTCAGTTTTCACCTTAACGATTGACGTGGTTCTACGGTTGCTCGGTTCTGGTATCTTCTTGCTTCTTGATGAAATAACGAACATCGATATTCCAAGACAGCCTTCAGGCCATCCGTTTTGACATCGTGAAACCGCACCGAATAGCCGATAGTCTGGTTACACGGGTCCGAGTCTGGGGTGATACTGTATCGGGACCCCAGCATGAATTGCCTCTTCGGAGAGGAGCTTCGATCGCAATACGCCGAGACGCCTGGCGGCGAGACAGCTTTGGCCGTCACCAGCCGTCCTTGTGCACAAATCGGGCATTGCCGGAAGTTGTCGCAAGGGCTTTTCACACATGACCCACCTGGGGAGGTCGCATTCCCGTGCCCTCCACTCCCCACCTTCATCGGCAGCTCCTGGTAGAGCAATCACAGAGCAGGGTCGGTGTTGCGAAAGCGCATTCGTGGCTTGGCGACCAATTTCGATACTGAGTATAGATACTGGTGTCCCCGTCCTCTACACAGCCCCACTCATCATTGTCGTTACGCAAGCGGCAAATCCTCATGCCATTGTTCAGTCTTGAATCTTGATATAATTCCCAGATGAAATCATTCTCATCCTTGGAGGAAGGCACGGTAATGTGTGCACACTGGTTCTCACAAACTCTGACGGCGTCGGTGTAGTTCAGTTGGCCTTTTTGATCTGGTTCACTAGGTAAAGGGACTGGCCCCTAAATACCCACCCACTGTTTACTCCGCTCACCACCAGGCACAAAGCGAGGCAGGCAGCTACTAAGGGTACCAACATCGCTGCTCTTCTCAACAGTGATATCTCATTCGGAGTTTGGTATGGGTACGACTCTGTATATCTCAAACTCATATCGTGTAGATGGTTTTCTTCACTGGTGTGATTATACCCAGGCCTACAGCATTCAACAGGCACAGAGACGGAATAGCTTCGTGTAGGTCGCCTATGTAACGGGCAGTTGCACTTCCATTACTGAAAACAGTTCAAGATGGCAAGATTTCAAGATCGGGCTTTTGTTGTCACATTTAATGTCTTGGGAAATGCATCGATGTTAAAAATGCCACAACTTCGAGTGATAGTGCAATAGAGTACCTAACATTTTAGCGAAGGTTCTGCCTGAATTGGTAACAGACAGTGTAATGAAACAGTTGAAGAGGCATTGTCTCAACATTATTTTGTTGCTTTTCTGTTTGAAAGCAAGTCAAGATGTCAGAGGACAGCTGAACTTAATTTCAGGCAAAGGCTGTAGGCCACGCACCATTCTATCGACTATCGGACGTCACGCAGACATCGTCAGGCGACCATCAGTTGCGCCTTTGTGTGGTCGGTGCATTTCACGATCAAGCACTCAGGCTGATTTTACGTCGTGCGTCAGAGACCGTAGGCGGCGATGTGGGATAGAGCGGGCCTGTTACTGTGAAAATAATTATATAAGTACACACCTTTCCAGGCACACATCCATAATAGCAAGGTCTTTTGTAAATTACTAAATTACTTTCAGTACCTAAATTAAAGCATCTTGATACATTAACCTTGTTTTTTTCAGTCATGCATAACAAAGAAAAATACGGACTTGGGATCCAATATTCTCTCTATTGGTAGGCCCCCAAGTGGGTTGCCTTCTGAACAGTTCTCTTCTAAACAAACAAGTAACTCTGTGTATGCATATGCATTGATTAAGATAAAAAGGTGCAACTGCTTGCAAGCCATCCATTGACATAAAAATCGGGCAGTTGATCTGGTATGGCGCAGTTCTGTATAATACAATTAGGGACGATGTATGCACTGATTATTGATTGATACCTGAGACGGGTATTCCTATTGGTCAACTAGAGCCCATCACGCGGCTTGTCTTAAACAGATAATTAAACACTGGCCAGCCACAAAAGTGATCCCTAAACAGAGACATGTACATGCATATTTCTACCTCTATTTGGCAGTTGGGACGCCACAATCTCGAATCGTTTTATTTCACTCAAAGAAGTTCAGTTTCCTCCCTGCGGGTGGGTTTTGAAGCTCAAGGAAACTTAGGGTAAAGAGTATTTATTTTCACAAATAATTTTAAAATGGACAATAATTTGAACTCAATAAAAATATAAATAATTTCCCAAGCCCAGATTTGATAAGAATACGTTTCCCCATTTATTTTTTGTGCGATGTCAGGATTCCCAAATATATTTATCTATCACAGACGTTTGGATCGTTTGGAAGCCTAGAAAAACTTGGGAAAAGTATGCTTCAAACCGTTTTCGAAAAGAAAAATAATAAATACCTCAGACACTTTTCTAAGTCAAAACGCACAACGTGACCTCGTATTAACATTTTGATAATACCCGCTACGATTTGATACATGCGAGCTGCGTAAAAACGTGCTGCCACATAGATACTATTCGTCAAGAGCCTGTACGCTGCGGCACGCACGCAGAACTCGCCTAGTCCATAAGGTATGGGGAGATTTTTCTGGACTACTTGCCCAAGGAATATACCATGGAATTGGCGAGTGTGCTTGCAAAAAACGAAAGTAAACCTCTTGAACAAAATCCTTGGAAATATATGGGTCCTTGCCACTCTGTGCCATGCGCGTGGTTTAAATTGAAGTGATGTCACACTTTACGAACGGGATATGCGCATCGTTTTCCTCACAAATTGCAAAAACTGCCATGTCTTGGTCAAGATTACGGGCAGCCACCAAGAAAGTATTCCATTAATTTGCCCCGTATGTATATTTCTCTGAACCATGCAAACGTAATGAGCTAGGTAGAGGAATTTTAGAAATTGTGTAACCTTCGTTTTGTCTTTGCAGAGGTGATATTTTGAAGGTAGCTTGAAGGTGTTGAGCGTTTTCCGGGACGGTACCAACTGTAACACAATGCTTTACTGTAAGAAAACCTTGAGAAAACACGTCTCAATTTACGAGATTGCTGTTTGAAACTACAAACTGCACAAGACTGGGATATGTTTCCTTTTATGTCTAGAACTCAAGAACCATGCAAGAACACTGCATTTTGAGCATGCCTCTGCCACCACGCTCTTGCGTAAACATGCACCCTACACATGCAGTGTTGACAACCGTGTACCAACCATTTCCTGAATTGGCTAGAAAGGGTTTCGCGGGAGCTCGTGTTTTTGACATTTGTTCTACAATAAATGGGAAAATCGTTCCTGTTGTTGATGTTTACTTTGGGAGACATGATTGTCATCTGTAATAATGTGTAAAGGGTATAATTTGGGAAAGAAGTTTTTTCTCCATAGCCTCTCTTTAAGACGGTTTTCCTATTAGTCAAGAGCCCATGACATAGCTGGTCAGACGCAACACTGACCAGCAACAAAAAATGTCCCCTTAATGTTCCACCTCTCCCCATTTGCCATGCAGTTGTGGACTTCACAATCTCAAACAGTGTATTTTTTATTTAATCAGAGATGTTAACTTGTTCCCCTAAAAGTGGATGAGTTCTGAGGTTCGATGAAACATTGATTATAAAAAGAGTAATTCCATTCAAAATAGCAGGTTTAAATGGACTGTAATACCTTGAATTAAAAATTAAAATAATTTGCCCAAAATGTTGATGTGAATATCGTTTACTTCCCTAATTCGTTCTTGTTGAGATGTCAAAATTCCAGCCTGTTGGCGTATTTTGCATGGAGGCAAGCAGCTTCATTCAGAGTTGAGCGCATAGCTTTACTGCTATTTGGGGGGTGTTTCGGCGAAGGGTGAATAAAAAAAACGCTATAAAATTAAAAAGAACATGTTGATACAGGACATGATATCTGCAAGCAGATATCATGTCTAGGTGAAAATTGAGGTGTCCATCGCATAGATATGAAAAGCAGTAGACAAAGGCATCTAAAGTGTGCAGCTTTCATTAGTCTGAGAGTTCCAGTGGTTGAATGCCACCAGCATATAAAACTGGTACTCATACCCTTGCCAATACTCGTATTCATCGATGAATAATAGCTTACTTGCAAGTATAACACACCTTCCAGCTAAGCAGTTGGCTTGGAAGAAACATAATTTACAAAGTCGAAACGTGCAGTGATTGTGATTGCTTGCTAAATAGCTTAACTACTTACGTATAACGTACGACTTGATTAGGTTTTACTTTAACGAATGCTGAAGTTCTACGGTGGCCCGGTAACACTACCGTTTTGCTTATTGTTGGTATAATGAACAGCGATATTCCAAGATTCAGTCTTCATGCCATCCACTCTTAAGTCGCTAGACAGCAACGAGTACCCTTTGATCTTAGTACACGGGTCGCAGTCTGGCGTGATACTGTATTGCGACCACGAGTGAATTGCCACTTTGGAGAGATGCTTAGATTTCACTACGTAGAGAAGCCTGGCGGCGAGACAGCTTTGGCCATAACCGGCCACCGTATTGCACAAATTGTTGAGTGCCGCCGGTTGGTCCAAGGGCTTCTCGCATATCACCCTCTTGGTTTCCCAACAAGGCTTTGCCTTCCACTGGCCATCTGCGTCGGCAAATCCTGGTCCAGTAATCACAGAGCACGATCGGAATGGCAGAAAGTTTTCGCTTTCGTGGCTCGGTGACCAATTTCGGAAAGGAATATCGATGCCAGCACCCCCGTCTTCTGCACAGCCCCATTCACCAGTTTTGTCTCGTAAGCAGCCAATCCACACGGCAGCAGCTGGAACATATTCTTGATATAAGTCCCAAATGAAATCATTCTCGGCCATGGAGGAAGGCACGACTAAGTATGCACCTTGGCTTTTACATAAGCTGATGGCACTGGTGTAGTTCAGTGGGCCTATTTCACTAGGGTCCACTCGGTAAAGGGACTGGCACCACGATACCCATCCACTGTCTGTACTGCTCACAATCGAGCATAAAGCAAGGCACGTAACTACGAACGGTACCAACATCGCTACTGTACTCACCAATGATGTCTTGTTCAGAGTTTGTAATGGTTTCTACTCCGTTATCGTGTAGATGCTTTTTTGTTAGTGTTCTGACGTATTACTCATGTAGTATGCAGCCGATACGGAGTCAGAATAGCCTAATATATGTCGCTGTTGCCGTCCATGTTTTCGGAAAGGGTCGTTGCACTTCCATTAATACGGTTCAAGAAAGAAAAATTGTTAATGTTGGGAGAATTGCATCGACCTTTAAAAATGCCACAACTCCAATGCCAGTTTAACGAGTATCAAAGATTTTAACAGTTTCCGACATACTTGTTTACAGACTGTGTGATGAACCAGTTTTAGAGTCCCTGTCTTAACATTATTCGTTGCTTTCCTGCGTGAAAGCAAGTCAGACGGTGAGGACAACTGAATCTTATTTCAGGCGAAAGCTGTATACCACGAACCATCCTTTCGACTAACGGGCGTCAAGTGTACATCACCAGGTAACCATCAGTTGCGCTGTTCAAAAATATCAAGTGCGGTTGGTACATTAGCACGAGCAAGCACTCAGGCGAAGTTCCCGTCGTGCGTTAGAGACCGTATGTGGCGTGGGATTGGTCGGGCAAAAGTGTTCACCCATCAGTCATACATGTATTATAGCAAGGTCCTTTGTAATTATTAGCTTTTTTCAGCAGTAGCCTTGCATTTTCAATCATGCATAACTAACATAATAACATGGGGATCCAACATTTTCCCTAGTGTAAGTAGTTTGTGTGATTAACAGTACATGTACTCTTATTTCTTGCATGTGTGTCGATTAAGATGACAGGAGAACGATTGGTTTGGTAAAGATTGCCTTGTTAAAAGTATTAAGATGGTCTTGCTAAAGATGTTATTGTGCGCCATCGTGAGCTATTATTTATGAAAATAAAATATATATAGTAGTTACCTGAGGCATTTGGGATAATCTTGTGTACAAGAACTGAAGGCGATGGGTATTAAACTAATGATCGAACTTATTGTAATTCGCTTGTTTCGCTCGCACTCGCCACCTCCATTGATGGGAGGGGCACTTTTTTCAGGATTCCTGACTTAATTTTAAAACTAGTAAGAGTTTGAGCAATTGAACAATAGGACGAGCTAACACTGCCACGCGCCTTTAGCGTAAAGCAAAAAAAGCGTTAATCTTTTTCAATTGGAAACAATTTGTCGAGGGTGAAAATTTCCCTGAAAGAGAATCCTTTTCCAGAAACTGAGCTCTAACTCGCGAAATATCTAAAACACATGACAACCAGTGAATTTCAGTATACTTCTACTCAGATGGAACGTTTAACCAGATTATGTCATGGTCAAAGTGTTTCTATGAAAACAGACATTAAAATAGGACACCAAAAAGAAGCACAGGAAAAAGCCTTACGAAGGCTTTTTTTTCCGCAGTAGATGTTTTAGAGGGAAATGAACGAGAAATACTTGCAAATTCGAAATGTTTGTGAGTCATTTTTTTTACTAAGTGCAGGGTTCAGGAAGCGTTCCGTCACTGTTCAACGTTCAAGCTGTATTGATTTCACTAACAAGTAACCCGCAGTGATTTGCGGGACGCACCGTAGTACCTGCATTCGACTTAGGGGGATGGGAACGAGAGAATTTACATGTGAAACCAAATTACTTGTATATTAAATCAGAACTTTCCTTTGAAATCTACATTCCTACATTGTACAAAGGAATGACTCACATATAGTTGAGACAGTTTTTGTACTCCCACTAGTCCAGAGCCCGTCACTTGGAAAGATTTTATCTATTAATTATTACCTAAGACAATAGGAGCACTCTGATTGGTCCATGTGGCCGTCACTTGGACAGTTTTTTTTTCACACGATAAAACATTAAAGCTAATCAGCAACGGGCGCCCGAATCTAGACAAAAAGGGTCTATATTTGTGTTCGGTTTTGTCTCAGAAGTAAAGGCAGAAGTTTACATGTTAATGTTGGACCGTTTTGGCTTTCAGACAATTGGCATTTATGAACGGGAATAAAAGTGTGGTGAGGATGTTTTGAATATTTTAAAAACTTACAGGGTCCTGTTGATTATAATGGTCGCCCAGCCGAATTCCTTTCATGAAACATGAGAATAATTTCAAATAACTCAGCATGGCCACTGGATGCGGGCTAAATGTCCATTATTGCGTTCGAAGTTGATTTACAATGGAAAAACTGAACAAATTCTTATGAGGCGGTAGAATGAGCTTATAAAAATGAAATATCGGGAAAATAATGAATTTTGGATCGCGTTACGAATAAACCGTATTTTCATACATATATACATGGTGTCTATCTTCGTGAGATTAGAAAGTTGCTCTTGAAATGTTTTCATTATGCGGAGTGCTTGGTACGTTTGGTGTATATGGACAGGTACATCGCATGCCCAGCCGACTGCATCTGGCGTTAAAAGTGTCCTTACAACAGACCTATACTGTAGTTATTTGGGCCAAGCAGATGCGCAAATAGTTCTCAAGCATAATTTCAATTTGGGAGTTGTAAATTAACTTTTAAAGGAATGAATTACCCCTGACCTAGTGGAGTCAAATGAAACAAGTAACAAATAAAATACAACCTCCTCTTCTCGTGGTCACTGTTTCGAATGTGCTGAGTGGGTTTATAGAAAATACTGGCGACATCGGCAGAGGTTTCACGAGATCCACACGGTTTCAGTATAAATTGTTTTCAGTCCTTTACAAGCTGTTAAAGTTTACTGAAAGTGTAGGTCTGAAACACAGAATCCATTCTCTTCTATAGCAACATTCGTGCTTTAAAACTGAAAGATGATTTCTAAGGTGATCCTGTAACGCCATCGCAGTGCTCCTCGTAATAGTGAATGTCGATATTCCAAGAGACCGTTTTAATTCCATCTATTTTGGCGTCGGTAGAGAGCACGGAATAGCCGACCAGTGTCTCGTTGCCAGGGTCCACATTTGAGCTGATGCTATAGTGTGACTGCCCAGCATGCATCAGAACTCTGGAGAGGTGTTTAGACTGAACTGTGCTAAGAAGCTTGGCAGCTAGACAGCTGTGGCCGTCCCCGGCCACCATAGCGCACGCTTCTGATAAAGTGGGCAATGCCAACAACTTCTCACATACGACACTCCTGGAATTGCTGCATTTTTGTGCCTTCCACTGACCAGGCGCGTCGGTAAATATTGTTGAAGAACCTGCTGCGATACAGTGTTTTTCTGGGCTGTTGATACCGTCCAGGTGGCTTGGTGACCAGTTTCGATACTGAGTATCGATACCGGAACCGCCGCTCTCATCACAGCTCCAGTTGCCTGCACGGCTGTTTTTCGAGCAGCCAAGCCAAAAGCCCTTGGTTTCGCTGTCACTCGATCTTCGTAGAAACAAATCCAAGACGAAATCGTTCTCGACCTGAGAGGAAGGCACTACCAAGTGCGCAGTGCGTTTCTTACATGTCTCGACGGCCTGTTCGTGGCTCACTCTCCCGGTTTGATCTGGGTTCACCTCGTAAAACGACTGACCGCAACGGGCCCAGCCGTCGTCTACTGCAGTGATGGGCGTGTAGAGAGAAACGCACACAAAAACAATGAGTATCAGTGCAATAGGCCTACCCATAATTTATCACCCATAACTGAGTCTTACTCGTTAGAGTTACTCCGTTTAATCCTGCTAGTTCATCCGGTTTGATCTCTGTGCTGTGTACTCTGACTGTGTGCACACGTTTAGCATCCGAACATGTGTCCAGTTCCTATAGAAGTCATCGTTCAACATCTGAACACTATCTATTGCGCTTAGAATTTAAACGTTTTAAATACTGATCGCCAAAATGTCTAGCCAAGCTTTTCTCAGCTAAGGGTAGATTTTGCCGTGTACAAGTATTTGTTTTGAAAACGTAGAACAGGCAGCGTGAATGTGGTACGTCAAGGAAACACCAATATAGGATTGCGTTTAAGTGCACTAAATGTCTCGCCAAAAGGTTGCTTTAATGTCGTCAGGGAAGCGTGCTCACCGGCGGAGTCCTCCCTACTGTCTCCACATGGGAGCAACTTGATGTGTGTCTTGTTCTATAAGCTTGGGGACACTCTGTTTTTCGAGGTACCGAAGATCAAAGTTATATTATTCATTAGTGTCATCAAGCGTTTGTATTTTTAATTTCAAGAGCACATTGTTCACATACATGAGTAACGCGTTTTTAGTCACGGCTGCTTGCTTTCAAGCCAATGTCTCAGTAAATGTCCTCATCAATACTAATGTTAAGTGAAGGGTGTTCAAATATTCTGCTGTTTTATTCGACCTTGGATTGTATTAGAATAAGCCATGGTCTTCAATAAGCATTGACAGTGCCCATTTGACTTAAACGAGTAATAACGGTAGTTTCGTATTACCAAATACCAAGCACAATGATACCCTGCGAGGGGACACGGCGCTTGGTAGGGCCGGAGCAGTTGGGTATGGCGATACACTGCTCCGTTTTTACTGACGCTTGAGCGGTTTTTCAAGGATACCTAGACAGAATGCTTCGGCCAGTAGGTAGTCTAGGCAGATGTATAGGCATGGTTGTTTATCCCAGGGTTGGGGGGTATAGGTGTCACCTGCTTGGATGGCCGCTTATAAACCAACAACTCGAATAAGACCTTCAAGGGTACATCCTACTATCAACTCACAATACCAAAATGCCAAAGTCAATGTCCGTCGCCAAAATACGCCACTTTGGTGGAATACGTATTACACTCTGTTGATAGATTATTTGGTATCTCCATGGCTCTCTCGCTGTCTGTATGGTCTTGTTGCTTTAATGCAGTTAGTGTACGTGTTAGCAACTGATGAGGTTAACTTATGAAATTACGTTTTGCACAACAATTTCACAGATCCGTCGTAAAAGATGCAGTCATTCTTTGGAATTCTTTTGATGCAAACCAGACATCGTTGAGACCAGAATAGCAGATGCGGTTCATATGGAAACCTTTTGTGCCAAAATGACCCCATCAAAAAGAACAGCTGAAGCTGCTGTGCACAGATGACCTTGAATTCCCCTTGCTCTGTGGAGAGTTACTTCATATATACATGTACAGGTACATCCTGTTTACGGCGTGTACGCGTGTTTGTGCGTACAAACATGGATAGTCATCGCCAGCCGAGCCACAGGTATTTATATGGGTTTGTCTTTTTAAAAAGAAAGAAACGCGAATGTTTTCCTAAACCAATCACAATGATGATTACATTTTTAGATAGGCAAAGGGTTGCCGGAGAAACACTTACACACGACATACGACGAGTTGAAGGTCGGAGTTGCATGCAAAAAAAGGATTTCACACATGAGCCCGATTTTGACGGAAAATGTGACAATTGTCATATTTTTGGTGAATTCTGCGGGCCTAAATGATTAAGAATATCAGTTTATTGTTTGTTTTCTGGAAGTATAGCATCTTAGCTTCGTGCTCCTTCAGGAACTAAGAGATATTGTGAAAATTATGCACACAATGACGAAAGATGTCAAAAAAGTCCATTTTTTCGCAGTTTTTCCATTCACATTCAGTGGGAAGCCAACTCTCGCGGGCTTAGCTCCCCCAAGGAATCGATATGGCGAAGCTGCAAGCAACTGTGCTTGCGCCGTTAACAAAGTCGTTGGTGCAGCGGTACCTACGCGTGCGATGCCAAGGAGTGGAGACGCAGGTCACCGTTGAAACATAACAAGGAGCTGCCCACGCAGTCGCGTAAGACTTGTAGTAACTTGCCATCTTCCTCAGTGATGGATTTATGTTTTAGGGATATTATTCTATCATTTTACATTGTTGACTGCAGAATGTAAAAGTGCATCTATACTCTGTAGGGATTAGAGGCATCCGAATAACCACCGGAGTTGAAGCTGTTGGGCCCTATACAGCAAACTTGTTGGGAAGATACAAATCTAAAGCGTGCCAAGAATTGTCGTAATATGTAATATAATGTGCCGAGCTAACAAGCAAGGCTTTCCACTGTCGATAGTGAATTTGAAAATCAGTCACAGCGAAAGTGTATTCTAGACAGATGTATTTTTTCAGAGTAAAACCAAATGTTGACAGCTACTTTGGGAATCTTCGAAATCCCTGTCTGAAAAGAGCATACATTTCACGCACATTAAGTGTTTACATAATCCAAATTCTGACTGGGTAGGGTAACTTAAGTGGGTCGATATAGATGGAGCTGATCTGGGTCCCATCGTTAGTGCTTTCCATGATATTCAGTACACGCCTCACCACGCAGTAGCTGTTGCATTCACGTAAGTCGACCCTGCTGGCTGTGGTTTCGTTGAATGGGTCTCAGCAGTCCTCGGTCCAGAGAGGTCAGCTTAGCAAGAGACCTAAAGGCTCTTGCCTTGAGTCGGTAGCTGTGTAAACACACCCTTAACATCGTACCGCACTAACTTCCGGTAACAATGTATAGGGATAGGCACGTTAACACACATAAATTAATTGTTGAGACACTATGCACGACAATGTTATCAAAGTATGCTTTGAAAAAAAAGAAAAAAGGTTTTCACGAATTTCTTAAGTGTCCAAGACACATGAAATGAAATCGTTATTTGATTGTCATCTTAATTACGCACTGTTCCATTTTGGAGCGACTTTCCATTATTTTGAGCGAAATTTTCCTGATTATGTAAAATTGGCACATGTAGGACAATAAAGTAGAGATTGACAGAAAAAGAGAAGCTGACTACCGGAAGATCCCTCCTGTTGAAAAGCATGACATTAAAAGTGAATTAAGTCTTGTTAAAAAGAACAACCCCAACAGAGCTTGAAATAATATAAATGACAGATGGTCGCCGTTATAAACAACGGACCTGTAAGGCTGTAGCTCTTGTCTACTACAGTCATTAACCCTTACAGTCTCCAGTCCTCCAACTTCAATCTAATTTTACATGCACCCTGGGGGTAAGGTAATCAAAACCTGCTTTATCAATGTATTTCGAACAAGGGATACCCTCTCAGTAGAATGGCCACAAAACTGTAAAAACAAAACAAAAACAAAAAACAAAAGAATTATAGAAAGACGAAGGGGGGGGACAGGTGCCACTTATAAGGAAACTATGCAGATAGTACTAAAGGAATAGTTAACGTGATTGAGCCATCATACGGAGGAATCATTTCGCAAGCTGCCGAAAATCCTGAAGTTTTTCTTTCGGAGGAATGACGCTGCAAATAAAGTGTGGCCGTTCGTCGATGGTCAGTAAGTTTGAGTTTCATACACGTTCATAGACCTACAACTAATCCAGAAAGGAAACCATTGTCTGTCACAGGAGGTTTGCAACGGAAAGATATAGGCCCGTTTAGCATAACTCAGCATGCGTCTGGAAGGAGCAAGAGTTCTTTGGCCGACGGGGCTGTCACATAAGACCGGCTGTGGTAGTTTTTAATAAGGGAAAGTGCTAGATCTAAAACGTTAGTTTAAGACTGTCCAGGCACATTTATTCCCATTCATAAATACCTTTGTATTCAGAGAACCAAAAGAAGTCAATATATTATGGCTTTAAAACGTTTTTATTCTAAAAGTTTACTTTCATTTTCCCGAACACCCCCGTCCATTTTATGTTATATTCCCTTCAATGAACCATCCCCACGCGTGGCGCATCGATTGCGCACAGACTCCTAACCAATCAGATTTAAGCAGCGGGTATTAGCACTTCTCAGCGGGTATTATCGAAATGTTAATACACAGCCACGTGATGCGTTTCGACCAATGGGAATAAAAAAAAGTCACAGGTATTTATGAATAAGCATACCCTGGTGTCAACGGAGCGGTGATGAAAGTCTCCTCATGTCACCAAAAAAGGTCATAACTGTGTTTTCAACTTGCCAGCTTTGCAAAGATTCAATCCTCACTCCAGGCATACACCACAAGCCTGTAGACTCCCATTGGCCAGACCCCAGCCACTGCAGAGTGAGGAGTGTTCAATGATCGATCAGTAACCCCAAGACGCCCATATGACCGGGAAATGACCTGGTAGTAAAAAATCCACCTCGCTGCTTGGAGTTATTTGGGGGGCGTGGCTACAAATGTACTTCCACAGTAGCCTTGGTCAAGGCGTTCGTCATTCGTCGCAGCGCGACCTGCCGCTCGAAATCAAGGCGAGGAGCGATCTCACGTGGTTTAAGAAATATGCAAATCAGCTGAACCAGGACGAACGCCTTGGCACAACCGTCCGCGGAAACCGTATTGGACGGTGCTCATTATGCTAATGACAAGAGCCAGTGTTTAAAATACGCCTTTGGATTGGTTCATTGCTACATAGTAACTGCATAATTCAAGTCGGTCGTAAGGTGAAAGGTTAACTGAACGTACACGTGGCTATACTTGTACATGACAAGTCAACAATTATTGTCTTTTGCCAGCTGATCAGAGTAATCGGAGATCGAGTTCGCCTTTGCTTTGCTTTACCTTACTGACTGTGATTGATTTCTTCAAATGACTTGCGCTATGGACTTTGCATCTGGAACGTCTGAGGAGCTCCGAGCAGAAAGGTGCTGCCTTAAAAAATAACAGATTTCCCGTAGCCTGTTGACA
Source organism: Acanthaster planci (assembly GCF_001949145.1). Next base: position 3,435,203 of record NW_019091364.1, read on the forward strand.
AATTGAACAGGCAGAAAGTATTCTAAGGTTTGCCGCTGCTTGGTACGAAAATTACCCACCATTAATTTATCTGCAGCAGAATTAAAACAACAAGACAACTCGTTGTGCTATGCTGCAGTCGTCTCGGAATAATTTTACATGGTTAGCATACATGCCAGTTCGCGTTGATGCATTATGCATGTTACTTAGCTGCGATTGGTCACTGTGCACTCATCGCGTGCAGCATTCATCTATTCATATTCGCATACGAGGTAGTGCGCTAGAAATCTAGCGCTTCCGTACGTGGACGGTTGCACAAAGACGTACGTTCTGGCCGAGTTTGGGAGGCTTGTCCTCGTTTGTTCACGAACAGCTCGATTTGTTGTTCATGGGTCGGTCGCTCGAACGCTGGGAATGTACAACCGGTTATAAGCGCTAGTAGTTATTTGTGGCAAGAAACATGGCAGCGTCCTTGTGCATTCTTCGAGAGTTAATGTTGGATAACTGGGCTTACTTCTTTTCCATTTAAAATATTCATTTCTGTCATGCAAAATTATTAATGTTAATTTTGTAAAACTTTCCATTGTCTTCGGCTTTTTAAAGCCATATCGGTACTTTTTGCGGCTGTTCAAAAATCCAATCTTACGTGTTTGTTCGTGTGAAATCCTGACGAGGAGGTGGTGTGTGATCCTGTTCCGAGAACAGTGTTCTTCGGTCGTGTTCCAGCCGTTCGAGCGCAAGAACACAAAACCCGTGTCAAGAACGAACCGCCCGAACTCGACCTCTGATTCAGCTGATTTGCACATTTCTTAGATCGCGTGAGATCGCTCTTCGCCTTGATTTCGACACGCAGGTGTGCGCTGCCGTGCGCTGCTCTACGACGAATGACGAACGCCTTGGCCAAGGCTACTACCACAGCAGCATTAGAAAATGCAGTTAGAGAGGGGACCTGAGTGATTGTTCAGGCATGATTGGGAACTCCGGGAACTGATGTGGTGATGATTTTCTCTGCGTGGAAAAAAGGTCCCCCTTATTTTGGCGTTGCGGGTCCGAGGTTTTAAACGAACTTTTTCATAGCTGATCTTTAATCATTGGGTCATGCACCTTGTGTGTCCGTGACGGTATTTTTTAGGATGTATAATGTGTACAGAACCTTTGTAATATAAAATCCCACGTTTTCCAATGGTTAATATCTAGGGTCAAACGGTGCACGACCACCATGCCTCCTTTGTGGTGGAGGAGGTCCCTGCCATCCATCCAGGTGCGTCCACGAATTGCCAGTCCTCGAAGCTGTCGTGTAAAACCTCCCCATGTGTAAAGTGGTGAGCAATTTACAAAACATAACAATGAGACTTTTTTGGTCACACAACTCAAGCTGAGGGTATTTCTTTCCTTTTTTCGAGGCAATATGTGACCATAAGGCCAGGTGCATTTCTGTCCCAGCTGGCCAAGCGTTCGGCACATACATCAAACCTTCAAACTCAGCGGGCAGAAAGTGTGGCGAAGTTAAAAGCCTCTTCATACCAAATTAAATCCACGCCCTCAAAATAGTTGTGCAGTGCATGGCATCCCAAAAAAGGACAGGTTCAAGGAAAATTGTATTTAGGAAGCCATATTCAGTTTTCAAGCTACATGCGTATGTCTTGGCCGAATTTTCCTTCATTGACAAACAAATTGCTCGGTTGAACTGGACAGCCGCTAAAGAATAGCAGGTTTAGTGGACAGGTACATGTTAAAACTGGTCCAGTTTGTTGGCTCCCATGTTACGCACCTACATATATGCCATGTTAACAAAAGTCCTGAAGCTTTGGTGATGAGATTGCAAAGGCAAACAGGGTGGAGACAACTTCTTAATTTATCAATTGTGAATTGTTGATACATCCTTGAGTCCTGTTGCTAAGCAATGGCCTTATCAAATCCTCTGATTGTTGTTAAAACTCATCGAAATCATCATTCCGACTACCGGTAAACCCGTTATAAATCATTGCCTAGCAACCCTACACGTGAGACCTACCTTGCAACCACTTCACGAGTTTCATTACGACATTACAAATTCACTACCGAGCGTAGCCCATCCTCATACAATTAAGAGTTAATTTTAAATTCTAGGAGCTGGCATTAAATTTTCTTCTCATAAACACCAGATTCAACTTTCCAAAACAATAATAGACATTGATAGAGTAGCTCATTTCTTTTTTCTTTGTTGAAATCAAGGTTTTATTTTGCACCAATTCTTGACCACCAACGACGAAAACTAACACGAAATGGTAAGTAAAATTTGCAACTTCATTGTAATGACAATATTTTCTAGATTAATTTTTTTTATTCTGATGGGATTTTTATCCCGGTCGTCAGTATTATCAAACAAACAACATGATTTGTAAACAAGAGCTTTTTTGGATACTTTTTTCTTTTAAAATTACAGATAGTACATACTGGAAATTTTTAAACACACAGGGCATAACAGAGGGTTTAACAGATGAATCTCTCCGTTGCAGAGAAAGGCCCGCATTTGCAACTGTACTGACGCATTGACGATCTTTTCATTTATTCTTCATCATTTTTGTTTGTGTGCAAATTACACCCTCAGGGAGGAGATAATGGCTGTCGTCAAGGGTGAATCTCTGCAGGGCAAAGATTTAGCATTTTTAAAAATAAAAACCTTTTATGGCCTTTCTCAGAGTAGAGAGCACATTTTGGTTGTTTTTACACTTCCCTTAGAAGCAAGCTTTAGGTAAGACCTCCTTTTCAAAACCAAAATTGGGTTCATTTATTAGCTAGCGTTGGCCCCTCTACCGGATCCGTTCTACACTTCTATGTACTTTTCATTACCTTAAATGATGATTGGCCAAATCATTTTCTTATCTCTTTTGGGGAAAGGTCAAAAGAAAGGTGTATGTTTTCTTCACTTAAGGATATCATAAAGGAAATGGATGACTCTTGAGTTTGACCAATATACAATTTACTTAATTTGTCTTGGCAGGGATCAAAACCCCTTGCAGTATAAGGAGTGGTAGACGATTAATAATGGAGGAAAAGAGCCTTTACATGTAAACTGTAAGCACACAATCTCAAAATATACTACTCAGAAATGTAAGGACCAATTTTTTAGTTTGTGTATACTTTTTTCTATGAAGTATGTGACATTCTACAGCTGAAAATAGCCCAATACAACTGTCCTGAATAACCTCAAACACAATGTAATCAATTTCATGTGGTTGGTTCCAGTTATTGCAAAATATTTCTTGCATCATTGCACATGCTGAAATTACAAGTTAAGAAAAAGTGGTCCTTAACTTTTTGAGTAGTGTACTTAAACACTGTACATAAGCTTTAGCATTTACAGCCCTATGCAGCTATAATCAAAGTGCGCCAACATTATCACTGCTTTTGTTGTACTATGTTTTTCTTTTATCGTGGAGTGCTTTTCTTTGACTTCTCGTTCCCACGGATAATATTCTGAGCAAATGCTAATAAACTGCGTTTTTCATACATATGCGTGCAAAGGAGTCGCAAAACTGTCAGGTGACCTAGACTTCATGTCTGTCTACAGTTTACATACATAATAAACAATTGACCTTACATGATTAATTAACAGTTAACGATATTCAAAAGTGAACCATATTTAATTAAAAACGATGTTAACTTTTCATTTTGGTAATTGAAAGCAATTAAATTAAAGCTCATTCCAGACTATTCTTATTACAGTAATGACTAATTTTGAAATTGTGATTTCCAATGTTTAAATGTTTTAAGCGTCAATCTCAAAATGAAAGTGTACATGTACACGTAGTTGTAAGAACCATGTCTGTCTACAGAGTACATACATGAGAGACAATATTGTACACTTGTAGTTTCACGCTTGATTTTTCGGCACATAAGTGCAACACCGTTTCGGTGTAATCTGTCCCTCAAAGCCACACTGCCACTGGTATGCAGCTACAGAGAGACATTACTAAACCCTCGGTGAATGTCATTTGCAAGAAACCATGAAAATCACATGAGTTAATAAATACTAACACTATATTAGGTCTACAAAGTGAAACTAACACGCCATGCGCAAAAAGCACCACATCCATCTCGAAGTTATATTGTGAGCATTAGGTTGTGCACTGTTTTAATGCTGACATGAATGAACCCAGAACGCGGTAGTTCATTTTGAAATACTTTTTTTATTGCATGTAAACTACATGTATGAGCCCGAAGTCTGATCAGAGGTCTCCTTTCACGTGTTCAACAAGAAAGACGGCCTGGTGTGAGAAATTCTAGTGTGGAGTTCGGTGCACCAGCAAATATTTTAACGAAATCTGGTCGCGCATGCTCAGCTCAGCTATATCTATTACATTCCATATGGAGTGTATTCTTACAACGTACCCGTCCCCCCAAAGTGTAAGACGCTGGGAGAAAAGATGACCGGGATGTTTACAAAGTTACAATCTCATTGGTTTTTATCAAATACAAACCAGTGGTAATGAAGTTTCCATTGGTAATACGCAGTGCTTGGTTTTTAACATTGATTTACTCAGTTCGGCATTTTCTCTGTAAGTCTTATATGCGCCCCGAGCTGGACCAAAAGATGGCACATCATACGCCGATTCATTGGCCTGACTAGATGTTAACATAATTGAAACCCTTACAAAGCTATTAACATGTACCCTACAATACACGTTCAAAATACGAATCATGTAAACAATCCAATGTTAAAAATTCCATACTTAATAAATAATAACAGCTAATCTACGCCTTACACATGTGTGACACTAGTGATTAATGAATACATGAGTACTCCCCTGCGTACGAACGCCAGGGGTGCGACCCTTGGGTCGACGATAACAATACTCTTAGTCATTGTGGAGTCTACTTTTGTTCTGCCATACTGAAGTTGCACAATAGTCTGGTACAATCTTGCACTGGGGGAAAGTTGTATCGGTATTCGATTGTGAGTGTATGGAACATGTACATGTACTTGCCGATGCTTGCCTGGACCCGGACACTGCCCGACAGCATAGGCCACGTGTATGATTTGTAATAAGGGGTTAATTACCAGTATTAAAGAGTTTTTTCCATTAAATCATCCAGTGTGGATTTTTATCACGTTTGACCGATATTTTTGGGAAAACACCAGATACCAGCTCACAATGCCTATGCAACAGTGTGACAACCAAATAAGTAAAGCCAGAAACACAATGACTTTCATCAATAAACACTGCAAAGCATATGTCCTTCACAGACTCAATAAATTCCTTCCCTCAGCCCCACAAAGCGTTTTAATACTAGCAAAATCACCGAATATTCTTTGGAATGTTCCAGCACATCGTCTCAGATATCACTTATGTTTTCTGCTTTAAGTCTGACGGTTACAGTGGCACCCTACTCGTACCCTTACTTGTATTCGTATCCAGTGATAAATAATACTCGCAAGTACAGCACGTACTTCTTCAAGCCAAGCAGTAACGTTGGCTAAGAAGAAACAGACTTTACAAAGTTGGAACCATAGTCTGTGATCGTGATTGCTTCCTAAGTAGTTTTTACGAAGTGCATTTTCACGAACATTCGTTAATTACGACATGATTGTTTCTGACGCGATTCTAGGGTGGTCCCATTACACATCTTTTTGCTTCTCCTTGGCATACTGAATAGCGATACTCCAAGACACAGTCTTCATTTCGTCCACTTCGACATTGCGAGACAGCACCGAATAGCCGGTAGTCTGGTTACACGGATCTGAGTCTGGGGTGATACTATATCGGGAGCCCCCAGCACGAATTGCCACTTTGGAGAGATGCTTAGATTGCACGACGCTGAGAAGCTTAGCGGTGAGACAACTTTGCCCATCACCGACTGCCGTACTGCACAAATCGGGGAGTCCTGTAGAATGTCGCAAAGGCTTCTCACATACAACCCACTTGTTGCGGTAACATTCCATTGCCCTCCACTGACCACCCTTATCTGCAATTCCTGGTAGAGCAATCACAGAACAGAGTCGGTTTGGCAAAAAGTGTTCTCTTTCGTGGCTTGGTGACCAATTTCGGAAGTGAGTATCGATACCGGCAACGCCGTCCTCAGCACAACCCCACTTACCAGAGTCGTTTCGAAAGCAGCCAGTCCACATGCCATCAGTTGGACTTGATTCGTGATATAAAGTCCAGATGAAATCATTCTCGGCCTTGGAGGAAGGCAAGGCTAAGTGTGCACAGTAACTCTCACAAATTCTGACGGCGCTGTCGTATTTTAACTCGCCTATTTCATCAGGGTTCGCTCGGTAAAGGGACTGGTCCCACAATACCCATCCGCTGTCTGCTCCGCTCACCGTCGGGCATAAAGTAAGGCACGCAGCTATGAAGGGTGCAAACATTGTCGCTGCTCTACTAGTATTCACCAATGACGTGACGTTCGGAATTTGGAATGTTACCTACTCTGCTATCGTGCGGATGCTTTTCTTCACTGTTCTGACGAATTCTGCCTCATTTATGTCGTTGTTGACGGCATTAGTTATGACACTGGCTGCTGCACTTCCATTAGACCAGTTCAAGATGGGAAATCATTTCAACATAAGACTTTTGCTAGTGCTTCTTGATATTTGGGAAATTTTGTAGACTTCCAGAACGTCACGTCAACCCCGAGAGCCCGTACAATTACGTGAATCAGATTTTAGGAAAGAGTCTGCCCTACTTTAGAGGATTAAAGTTGTTGCAGAGACACTGTCTGAACGTGATTTGCTATCTTCCAACAAGAAGAGGGTATGTCCGTGGCTGACTGAGCTTAATTTGGGCGAGGTCTACCCCCAAAAAAAACTTGTGAAGCAGCCTATTTCAGACGATATGGGGCTCAGATAGACAGAACCAGGTAAGGAGCCGGGTCGTTCCAGAGTATCAAATGTCGTCGTTGCGAAAGCACGGGCAAGCACCTAAGGAGAATTTCCAGTTGGATCGTACGACAGAGACTTGTAACACAGATGTACTGGTGTGCGATTGGTCGGCCTTCTGCGGCTAATGATAATTGACAATGAGAGGATTAGGAGCTGTTCCAAAATTGTGTGGTCGGCACATTATAGGAGGCACTTGAACATCAAGACACAGGTCAGAGACAGATCGTATGACACTGATGTGGTGGAGTGGGATTGGTCGGGCCAACGACGTTTAATGGTAATATACGTACACGTAGATAATTTAGGTGCAAGGATTACAATAAAAGGATTTGGAAAGTTCCAGAATAATGGTCGCTACATTACAGACTAAGCCCTAGCAAGCACAGAGACAAACATCAAAGACACATTAAATGAAACAAATGCGGTGGTGTGGGATTTGTTGGGCTTGCAACAGCTAATTATGATTGATATTTACGTGCATTGAGTGCAATGAAAGTATTGGGAGCGGCTCCAGAATAGTAAGTGTGGTCGGTGCCAGAGCAAGCAACTTCACCCGTTTGTGTCGCAGCCAGTCAGGGGATTACCCTCGTACAGCCAAAAAGATTGATGGTTACGGCAGTAATTACGTGCAACATTGGCCACTGCACCTCATCGTAGAAAGGTTGACGATGCATAATAACAGGCTTTTACTGCCTGCTGTTTCAACTTGCGCCATTATTATAATTCGCATGTACTGGTATTGCTCTCTTGTCGACGCTATTCAATTTCACTGTAACCGTGCCCGTTTGCTGGGTTGTTTGTTTGTTGGGTTGTTGGGGTGTTTGTTGGGGTTGTT